>BMAV01023896.1:215714-244556 GCA_019973955.1 Trichonephila inaurata madagascariensis
CCCCCCCCCCCCATAAAAGTAGTTTACCACTGTAGAGCAGCAATAGTATCCCTCTTATTCCACTCAATGGTTTTCAGTGTAATTAATTATTTTCTCAAAAAATTGTGCTAAGCAATTTTTTTTAAATCTATTTCGTTGTGAGATTGTCAAATTTGATCAAACAATAAGTTAACATCACGAATTTGTTTTGTTGAATTATTATAGCTCTAGTATTCCTTTGAAGTGCGATATTAAAAAGCAATCAATCGATTAAATTTTCATTTTTAAAGTAAGCATCCTCTTTTTACTCAGAAAAATGGTTTTGATAATTCCTCTTTTGCATTTTCCTCATTTGTTATTGCACAAATTTGCCTCAGTACACATGACTCAAAAGCTTTGTTATTTATTATCTTAATTGTAATCATCTCTCCGTTACGTATCTGAATTCACCAATATGAATACCAGAATTGTATTTTATTCAATGTATCAAAGTATAATCATTTAACACACAGACATTATTTTGAAATACGTTCTTCTGGTATTAAATATATTATTTCAACTATAATATCCCATGAAAAACGCTACGAGTTGATCCTCCTCTAAAAAGTAATAGCTTTTGAAAATTTAGCTGAATGATGAATTAAAATTTTCAGTCCATTTTAAGGTCTTTTTTTTTTTTTTTTTTTTTTTTGAGAGAGAGAGAGATGTTTTGAAACACACACCAAATATGTTTCTTTTCCCTGCAATGATTTATTGTTTGTGGGAAAAACAGCTTTACTAGGGAAGTATACTTTCCTGCATTAACTTGAATAAGATTATGGCAACCCTAAAAGATGTGAACAGGGTTGTCAGATTGAAGACTTTACCACCTTTGGTGACAAATTGTGGCCGCTGTAGCCAAGTGGTCAAGGTATCGGATCGTGGCTGGCCTTGTCACGAGTTCGAGCCCAGTACCACTAAAGACCCGCCGTGTAGGGCGGCGATGCACGTTAAATCTGTCGAGAGCTCAAACGTCCTCCCATTGGTGCGGTGTGGTAGTTAGGAGAGTGGGGTGCCAGCTCAGGTATCGTCCACGTCACTTGAACATGGTTCAAAATTATGTGGTCCGTCACCAAAAGCCTTCGTGTAGCTGAACAGTGCGACATTAATATTCACTCACTCATTTGGTGACAAATTATGTTGGAAAGGAACCTTCGAGAAGTCACTGGCTTTGACCCTTCTAGAAATATATCTGAGGCTATATGAAGATCGGTAGAATTCAGAACCTCCTTGTTTGTTGTCTGCCATAAGACAGACAGACTATCTGTCTGAATTCCTTGAGTGGATCTGTTCTAGATAACCGTTTCTGGAGAGCTGTAAAACTTGTTTATAGCGAGTGCGTTTTTCAATTACTGTAAATAATCTGTCTTAATATTTATTGGTGTATATACGTCGACTTGTCTTCGTACAGTCTCATTTGCTCATCCTTCTTCATTAGTAAATTTATTATCCAATTAATTGGAGTCGTCGGCTGTTTTACACCCACGAAAATTTGTACAATGTTTTGACTATACTTTTAAAAGATTTTTAATTTAATATACGATGAAAGTTGTAAAGATATTTTAAAACTTCTTTTGTTAACGGGCAAAGTTACACTTTGTTTGCATTCTTATATTTAAAGAAATAACTGTATTAGGAAGTGCAGGAACCTCTATATTCAAAAATTCATTTAGCAGTAAATGTAGATCAAATCTTGTATACTTATTTCAGAACTGTAGATTTATATGCTCTAAAATAACCCATCCTTTAGTTAGAATTTAATAGGGAATTTTTTTAAAATGTTTTAATGCACGAACAGAGCATTTTTAACTAAGAAAATTTTCGTTGACGAAAAGTGAAAATGTAACGTAGGAACATGTAATGTCTTAGATGAACGATAGATTAAACTTAACAAAAATAAAATCAACAAACAATATTTTATAATAGTTTACTTTAAAAATGCAATATAGTTCAGTGAATTCCCTCTTCCCGATCATCTTATAAAGCAATGTTTATTGTATTTTACATCATTCAATTTAACTGCCCTAACAAGGGTCAAATCTAATGTAAGTAAAATGAGAAACAAAATTATTGAATCCCTATTTCTCTAGTTATTTGCTATTCCTACTAAGACAACGAATATAGCTATAACTCTTCAAAGCATGGATTTAAAAAATGTTTTGAATCATGTTCTTCTAAGAGTAGTAGTAGAAATGTTATAATAATTTTATTTCAATTAGCAAGACAAGAATAATAAGACACATTGTAATCACATTCATTGTATTAGCAAATATTTGTTGTTTTTATTACACGGTAGTTAATATTTCATCCATAGCCTCAAAACTTTTCTTGACAATTAAAGTTGTATAACAAGATTAATTGTGATGATAAAAAAAACTACAGAAACGAATGAAGGAGAGCTATGCACAATATTACATATCCAATGATAAAACATTCAATTTCGTACAACTTATAGAGATCTTTAAATATAAGTTCATCTGAAGAATGTAATTCAAGTTACACTTACAAAATAACTAACCGAAATATTGTAAGCCTCTTACATTGCAAATATCTGAATAAGCAAAATGAGGAAATATTATTATTTAAGATTAAATCTTTGCATGTTCCAAAATTAAAGTGTTTTTTTTCACAAATGTTCAAACCAACGTCAAAAAAAGAAGGATAACAGTTTTCATATTAATTGATATCCTGATACTCTCTTAAAAAGTTAATGTCCAAACCCCAATTGGAAAGCATTTACCTTGGTTATGAACAAACTAGTGAGTTAATTTATGGTTTTGATTTTAGAATTAACATAATTCTACAGCAACACGTTGAGAATTAGCGACAGTCCTCGTACTTTTAAATCACGGTTAGATAACAGACAATATATATGATATACCTTTCTCCAAACTTCTACTCCTCATGTGAAGATTTTGAGGCCCGTTTTCAACTTAAAATGTAAAAATATTACAGACAATAAGGCTCTCACTGAATAAGTACTCAAATCCGCAATGAATCAAGACTTTAACATATGCTGTGACACTCGCGATCGTAACCACTTGACTGTATACGTTAGTTCATAAACATTGCAGCTAAATATGACTTTAACTGGTCATATTAAATAAAAAATGACTGCATAACCGATGAGAAGCAATGAATGGATATCTTCAGCTAATATGCACTGGAACATCTGACAAAAGCGTCCTAATAGTACCACAACGCACAGATTAGTATTATTATTAATTACCATCTATTAAAGAGTTCATTAAATGATTTATGTGAACACTCACAATACAGTCGTTGGGGATAGACGAGAATTGTGATGAGAAATATTGCTGTAGATAGCCCATTCTTAAAAAATCAAACCGATTCCCTTTTTAAAAAATAAACCAATGACTTAGAGAAGTATTTCACGGAAGAAGTTTTGCTCTCCAGTATTTAATTTCTTTATAAAACACTCCTTTACCCACACACACAATTCAAGTATCTCTTGCATTAATGGAAGACTTAAAAAACCATGTTTTCATTTAAAAAAAACTTTGTTTAGAAAATAAGAAATTTAGCAAGTTTTTAACCAGTAACTCAAATTTCTGTCAAAAATTGTACTAATAATATTTTGTGTGTGTGAGCTTCACTCTTTCTTTAATTTGCTAAAATAATAATGACGTTACAATCACTTTTATAAAAGAAAGAGTTACACAAGTATCCTAGACTACCCTTACATCAAGATTAAAGCTTTTAAAAATAAAAATAAATGTTAAACCATTTTGTTTGTTTGGTTCTGTTGGTTTTCTTAGAGATATGCACAACTGCAATTCAAAGAAATTATATAAAATACATTAGTGTATCATTCAGAGAACATTTTATCACTTACACCAAACACAAATCTGCATAAATAACAAATGCATAGAGAACTGGCTACACAAGAGCTATAAAACAAGCTTTATTAGCAATGCATCAAGAACTTTGTAGAATCTAATCGGACATCTCCACCACTTGACAAAATTTATAACTTTTTTTCAAATTATTTTACACCAACACTACTCAAGTCCCCTCCCCCTCCCTCACACATACTTTAATTATTTCCCCCATTATCTATCACACAAAACATATTGACTACAAGTACACTTCGTGAATACCTGACATTTAATAAAAATAACAATCATCAGACATTAGTATAGTATCAATCATTTCTTTCAAAAAATGATTATTTGAGCCTACCATAGAACCTGTTACAAAACATAACACTCAATTTACAGAAACATATGTGACAAAAAATGTATTTATTAAAGAAGCATGAGTTATAACATTGTTTTCCTACAAGAGAACTTTGTAATAATTACAAAATAAATTTCTTTGAGATTTTCTTAATAACGTTTAAATTCAACATAACGATCATTTTTCTCAATATTTTTCTTATAAAAAATTAAAGCTATTTCCTTAAAATTTGTCATCTTAGAAAAATGACACTCATTAACTCTGGTTCTTTTTGATTCAAATAAAGAATTTTGTTTGACAATTCTATAAAATTCAAATGCACTCACATTTATATATACTTATAAAAAGTACCTAGTCATAGTGGTTTTAAATGAGATTTTCAATAGATTGAAATACTTATGAATTTGAATGGTTAATAAAAGTTAACTACCATGAATATTGTTAGTAATGATAAAATCACATCTATTTTGACAACAAATTTAATGTTTCATATTACGAGGGCTATTTTTCAAGTAAGGTCCGTTGGTGCGTATAGTTCCCTAGTTCATGTGTACGTCGCAAATAGTCTATGCATCACTGACCAGCATCCTTTGCGAACACACTTGTGCCATTTCGAGCTCTGTAGCAGTCGTGTAAGCTTTGCTGTGCTTCTTTAAAATGTTTAAGGTAATTGAATCGCCCACCAAGTGTGAGATACGGTCTGTTATACATTTTTTTGACTGCGAGAAACATGTTGACTGCAGAAATTCATTGCCAGATAACAGAAATTTATGGCACTGAAGCAATGAGTGATGGCCAAGTTCGAAAGTGGGTCAGGAAGTTTAAAGATGGGCGAACTAACGTTCATGATGAAGAACACTCAGGCCAGCTCTTTGTAATCAATGATGATTTGATTCAAGCAGTTGAAACAAAAATTCGTGAGAACAGAAGATTTATGATAGAATTACAGGAGCCACTCTTTCATTGGAATTTGCCGACGTTTCTTGGTAGATGGTGTACAAAATTTTGACTCTGAAGACCTCCTCAACTTTTAAGATATTGTGTTTTCGGTGGGTACCAAGACTCTTCCGACAAAGAGAAGAGGAACACAAAGAGAAGGGGTTTGCCAGTTCATTGGATTTTTTGATTCGTTACGAGGAAGAAGGGGATGACATGTGTCGAATAATTACTGGAGATGAAACAGGGGTATCCCATATCATCCCGGAATCAAAGCAACAGTCGATGGAATTGGCAACACACATCCTCTCCCATCAAGGTCAAAGCCAAACAAATGCTGTCAAAGCGCAAGATTATGGCAATAGTGTTCTGGGACTGGCGCAGTGTTTTGCTGGTGGACTTTATGCCACAAGGAACAAGGATAAAAGGTACCTACTGCTCAACTCTATGGAAGCTCTGAAGAGCATTGCAAAACAAACTGCACATTAAGCTGTCAAAAGGTGCTTTGCTCCTCCACGATAATGCAAGGCCTCACACTTCTCGAACGACACAGGACTTAATGGAATCTTTTGGCTGGGAGGTTTTGGACCAAGCACCATATAGCCCCGACCTTGTTCCCAGCGATTTCCATCTTTTCCAGTACCTCAAATACAGTCTTGGTGAGGAAGCGCTTCAGTGACAATGAAAAAGTGAAAACGGCCGTGAACTCTTGGCTGTCCGACCGGGCGGCAGACTTCTTTGAAGAGGGTTTTTAAAACTTAGTTCTGAAGTATGACAAGTGCATTAATAAACTCAGCAACTATGTAGAAAAATAGGCAAAGATATGTACAATCCTGAAATAAAGATTTTTTGAAAGAAAATATTGTCATTTTTTTAAAAACAAACGGACCTTAATTAAAAAACACACAGCCCTTGTATTATATCATGAAAGAATCGTTAATGCAATATTCTGTTGAGAATTTATTTTTCACCTGATAAAAATGATGCAATAAAAAATGTTATATTAAAACATTCCACAATATTATTTCCATCATGAAAGAGTAAATATAAATCAGAGTAAACAAAAGGAGAAATATCTTTAAAATAATGGCAATGTAAAAATTACCAAGTTCTACCCCCCCCCCCTTTAACACACAATTTCATAAATGAAATTTAGTAAGTATTTTAAACAAATTTTTAAAGAGTAATTTTAATTCTATTTAGAAAAATTAAACATTGTTAAATGTCATCAAAGCTTATGCAGTTAGCAACATAATTTTGAGTCAATATGTTTAGAAAAGTTTAATAATGACTACTCAATTTATATTTATAACTTACACTTTATTCATCCAGCTGCATAAAATAAGAAAAAATGACTTCCAACAATAATATATCCTTAAAAAAAATACAAATGAAACAGCAGAAAAAATTACAACAGAGTAAAACTATGAAATTGAACTTATCACAAAAATATATATTTAAAAACTGATGATAAAATATCTTTGGTTTCCATTATGGCAACTGAGAATATAAAAAATAACATTAACAACAAATTGATACAATATATAAAGCTAGTTACCTCATTTGCTTTGTAGCTCTAGTTAAAAAGTCACAGTGTCTACATTTATGTGTGTTTGTATACACACACTCAAAAAGCATGAGTATTTCTTTCACACAATGAGTAGTTTTAAGGCCATAACTATATTCATATAAAAGCATAACGATTAAAACAATATAAATAAAATACTCCTTCCAAAGTAAAAATGATAAAGCAGTCTATATTAAAATAAATAAGTATCATTTGTAGCTGCATAGTAATATCAATTACAGATCATCATATACTTTGCAATATTTTCCACACAAAAAAAAAAATCATTTTTTTAAAAAGGAAACAAAAAATATAAATTCATATTTTAAAAAACTGAAAATCTAAGTTTGTGTACCTATATGAAGAGTAACTCTAAAATCAATATACATATATATTTATATCCAACACTGACACAAGTTATATTCGATTATAAAAAAGTGCAGAGATTCTCAAAATATGAAATTATTGTCCTTCATACACTACCAATTTTAAAAATAATCAATAACCATACGGGTGAATTTTAAAACTGATTTTTTGTTATAAACACTAGAAAATTCAAAAAATCCATACTTTTAATTTTAAGGAACACAAATCAAATTGAATTCTAAAAACAAATATGTATATAAGAATTAGGGTAACAGATATTTTGTAAGCTCATGTGACTTATAATATAAAAGGAGCATTAAAATAAAGAATATATTAAAAAAGCAAAAATACATAATTCTTTAGTTGCCAATATTTTTTTTAACACAAATCAAATGCACATTGTTAAATAAAAACAAACAAATAATCGTATACATGAAAATTCACAAGAAATATTTTTTGTGTACAACTTCATATCTTATTAATGTGAAGTTTGATCCAATACACAATGAATACATATAATAATCTACAATACAAAACAAACATTCAGACAATGAATTCATTCTTATATTTACTTTTTAAAATAATGAATTAAGAACAAGTAGAGTACCAAATACTTCTGAAAATACTTTTTTAAACACTTGAATATCAAAAACAAAACTGTAAAAATGTTTCGTACAAAAAGCAAAATTCTGGTTTATAAAGCATGTGGCTATAATTTCAATTAAATCGAGAATTATCAAGTCAAGAAATTTATAGAAATCTTAGAGATTCCATTGAGAGTTGTTTCACATGTATCCACGCCTAAATTTCTTTTACTTATACTACAATAAAGGCTTTGTTTTTACTCCAATTATTTCTTTCTTTGATCACCCTGTGATTTGTACAGCATGTAGTCTAATTTTAACATTCTGCAACAAAAAAAAAGTAGTGCTTTTGCTATAAGTATATCCCAGACAATGTGTTATTTCAACTAGTGTCTGAACTATTCTGATGTACAATGTATTACACACACATTGGAGTAATTTATAACCAAAGAGGAATCCTTAGAAAATCTTCCATGAAATTGAATAACCATGAGGGGAATCCTTAGAAAATGTTTAGAACCATATATATATATATTTCATGTAAAAATTTTCACATTTCTAACTCGTAACACAATCTACATTTACTAAATCGTTCGCAATGACCGTCAAATTGTACTAATTAATCATCACGAAAAATACAATAATCAATTTGTATTGTACTAACCATGCTCTTTGATTTAATATTTCTCTTTTATTTCAGTTTAATTTCCCCATCAATATGATTTTTTAATACATAACCCATTTAAAAACAAACAAAATTCAAAATAATGGGGAAAAAAATATACACACAAGAAGAGTTTCAATCCCTTAATTTATATTGCAAATTTGCTTGAACATATTATTTCAACAATATTCTTTTCATATCAATGTAATTGTCAAATATTAATTCTTAGTAAAGAGTTAATATGAAAAACACTCAGTAATCAATTCAAAAAACTAAAGTCAGAAAATAAAATTAATTAGAAAATAATGAACTGTTATCAAATACGCCTGCTTTTAGAATTGCACTTCTTTAATCTTAGCCTGAAATTAATAAATATCCAGTAGTGATGTCATGAATGCCAAATTTAGAAACATTGCACATTCAGTATTTAAAAGTTTGAAGGTATTTTTTCCTGTACAAATTATAAGAGTTTGGGGGGGGGGAGAATGTATCAATGTGCAGTAAAAGTTATAAGATTGCTACTAAACAATACCTAAGCCCGTCAATTTCAGAAAATGCCATAAGTAGATAAACATTCAATCAATCAATTATAAATTTTTATTGCACTAGTCTTAAGTTAAGTAAGTTATATTTTTTAAACTGACATATTTATTAATAAAAACTGAAGCATTTACAGTACGCAAAAAAATATGTAATGTATACAATATGTAAAACTTTTTATATTGTTTATAGAACATATTGGTAACAGATGAAAACAAAAACTCATGTGATTTTTTATATAAATATTTTAAATAAGCACCAGCTTTGTCATTGAAAATAGTATACCAGAACAAAAAATAAAATTAAAAGAAATTAAATGTCAAGCAGATGCTACATTATTTACAAGATATATATTCACATAATAGAAAATGATTGTAAAAAAATGAAATGTATCTTTGGTTTAATTTAAAAATATCATTAATCTGAATTCATGCAGAAACATAAGCTCTGAAATGCAGTTCAAGTTGACTTTGTTTCTAACACTAGTTTTCAGCATATACTGCAGTTTTCTTTGGGAATGATTTTTGTATTTGGCTTGAAATATTGTTTCTGCACAACATGCTACTAAAATCATGTTTTTTCAGATGTCATTAATTCATCTATAAAAAAAAACGAAAAAAATTCGAATGTCAAAACAATGCATATTACATTAAAACTATTAAAACTTTATTTCAAAATGTTAAATTCTAAATAAGACATTCTTAATAAAGAATACATTTGAACAGGTAATTTTGTAAGAATACACTGAAGTAGAAAAGAAATTACTGAGTAAAAATATACCTAATTATGCATGGTAGCAAATCAAGTGAAAAATTTAGGGATACTTCTAAATTTTTCAACAATAATCTTTTCCCCTCAAAGCTTGAACCACATTTATTAAATATTAAAGCATAACATGAAAAACTGACATTTTTTATCTTTACACAATGCATGCAGAATACAGTGCATGCACATAGAAGTTTTTAAAACAAGAAAAGTAATAGTATTAAAGATAAATAAAAAAAATTACTAAAGTATAAATTCAAAAATACATAAAGAAAAATTATAAAAGACAAAGTATAAAATTATTAGAAGCGACAATCATTTGGGTTACTTGCCAATGTTCAAAAACAAAATTTCATTAAAATCATGGAAAATTCTCATGAACAACAGCAAGTGATGTATTTCAAGTTTGATTTATCTCGTTTAGGAAATAGATGGCACGTTTCTACATTAGAGTTATACAAAGTGGAGAAGTGTGAGTGAAACAGCAAGGAGATAGAATTGTGAGGTTGCAAGAGGAGGCATATGTTTTTGTAATAATATTGCACAATAAAAGTTACTTATTAAAAGTGAGTTAAATATAGATAGTGAAAATAGCAACAATCACCCTCAATGATATTATGAAGTTTGTCCAGTTTCTAATATTTGCCAAATTGATCCCTTGTTTTTGCATTCAAAGGCATACTATTTACTGTTCATAAAGTACAGTTAGTAGGTTATTGAAATTGTTTTATATAATATTAAATGCGACTAATATAAGTAATTTATGAGTCAAGCAAATTGATTGGTACTTAATGGCATCTAGTTTTCATACAATATATTGTGCCAAATCCAAAGTGTATCAAGTTGTGCAAATAGTTTATTTACTTACTATTTATTTTAATTATTATTAGCTATTTTGAGAGTTATCTCTACTGTGACATAAGAACTATCAAAATCAAATGTAAAGATTTTTTTAGATAATCATAAATATTAAATGCACCTTAATCAAACACATTGCATATTTTTCTTCGTTTTTGAAGTGTTTATACTATTGGTACCATAGAAAAGCCAATCAAAGATAAAGTTATCCCTTTACTTAAACAATTTAAATATGAAACTATTATTTTTTTTTATCTTGAATACAAAGAAACCACTTACAAGTCCCAAATAAATTCTATGTGACTTAGAAATATTTCATTTAAAAATAAACTTTATTGCAAATTTTTATGACATCATTAAAATTGCACATTAAGTGTAAGCTGAGAGAACCTTAAATATAGAAATATAATATATATAGAGAGACATTTATATAGAGAGAGAACTATAATGAATGGTTTTAAAACTTATATTGCACATCCGAGCAAGAAGCTACAAAATATTATTCAATCCACATTAGACAAAATTGATAATTCTATTATTGTTAAGAATAGTATGGACATTATTAAGTATACATGCAAGGTAAAAAAATTATTTCCATTTATACCTATGATTTTGAAGATTTATTTAACTCCACAGATATAGGAGACATGCTTATGATTCTTAAAATAGCCAATAACAAATATTCTTTGAATAAGTTAATAAAATGATAAATATCTTTCTATTATTCAACTAGTATTAAATGAAATTTATGTTCTCCATAACTTTTATTATCAGCAAATTAAAGGATTACCACAAGGTGGGCCTGCTAGTAACTGTTTAGCCAATATTTATTTGCACTTTTATGAACATAATAGTATTAGTTACGATTCTTGTTACTTTTTAGATACACAAATGACCCAATTATTTTTAGTAATATAGATTTTGTTCCTAGATTTAATTATTATCCCCAATATTTGAAATTATTAAAAACTAATTACAATTAGACAGCTAACTTTTTGAACATTCAATTAAACATTAAGAATAATTTGCTAACAAGTAATATTTTTGATAAAAGACTCTTTTGATTTTAACATTATAAAAATGCCATTCTGGTGTAATAACTTACACCTATCAATATTTAGAAATATTACCTTAAATTTTAAAAAAAGAAACACTGATTTAGTTATTGATAATGTATTAAACCAATGTAATTATAAAAAATTATGCAATAATTGCTTGGAATACAACTATCCAAGTAAATTCATTTTTTAATATATTTCTTTGCTATATTAACTCTTTTTCAATTTAGATTATTAATTTCTTTAAAATATCATGTGTGTAGGGGGCTTAGTTTAATAGCAAAATAACTATCCAGGAGGTGCCACTGATTTTTGCTTCTATAGGTAACACTTAAATTTTAACATGTCATTTAGCCTGCTTGTTCTGACTGGGTTGCATTGACTTCATTATATACTTATGGTTAATTTTTTCATGAAGTTTTTATCCTAGTTTTTCTAATAATTTTTATTTCTTAATATTCTTCTCTATGAGAGAAACCTTATTAGTCTCTATTCATAATTTATTTTTATTTTACTGTCTGGTTTATCATCCATGTGTGTTAGAAATAGGCTTAACTTTTCAATATGGCTTTGTTCTTTTTTCTATTAAGTCGAAAATGTCTGCTGTACAGGGAATGTGGCAGCCATACAGCAGCTTAACCCTAATTCACAGGCCTAATTCAGTGACAGCTTTAGAAATCATAATAGGTCTCCATTTTAGCCCAAAGATTCTTTCAGTACCTTCAATTGTTATGTTTCTTCGAATCCAATTTCTTTCTTCTTTTGCCTTGTAGGTTATACTACTTTCCACTTAGTATTTTATTTCATTTTATTTTATTATACTATAATATATATATATATTGTTTGATGCAATGAGAGAAATATCTATGTGCTTTTCATAACTTAATTAATAATTCTTGCATCATTTATTATAACAAGCAGTTAATAGTAATCATTAACAAAAGACAAACTGAAATAAATAAGTTGGGATATTGATTCAGAATTTCCAAGAAACAGAATATGAACATATCTAAAAAGACCAATATCAAAAACAGTCAATTAGTGAACATATTCAATTTCCATATTACATATTAAAACATTGTATTATATCAATAGCCATCAATTAAAGCTTTATGCCAGGTAAAAGATCATCAAACATCACCACAGGTGATAAGCAATACAACATTGACAACTTAACTCCATTCTGATAATCATGCACAAAAAAATTATTTCAACAATGAGTTTCAAAACTATTACTTTCCACATCTTTTATTTATGCAGTAAATGAGAAAATTTTTTCCAAACTATTGCTGAATGTGTTTGATCTCGCAACATAATAAAAAAAAACTCTTTATAAATAATACTTACCAAAAGATTTCAAAGCAGAGCTAGCAGCTTCACGCACACTAGCATCAATATCTTTGTCAGTTACATAAGCAAGTTGATCAATACAGTGTTTTGCCTAGATAAATAATGAATAAATTACACATAAACATTAGCATGTCAATCTTCAAACTTTGAAGATGATATGAAAACATAATTAAAAAATACTTAAATTGATTTTTCACAGAAAAAGCTCGTTAATGTTATACTAAGCTTCAATACTTATACACAGAAATGAAAAATACCCAACACTCATAGAATTATATCAGAAACTGTTACTACACATCAAATTGCAAGGTCTAATATGTTTTCAATATTGTCAATTTATTTACATAAAAAATCATACATAAAGCTGAAACTTTTATCATTCAAAAACTACATATACTATTAAAATATTTTATTACTTCATTTATTCAAATATTTTTAAAAATCTTCTCTTTAAATTCTTACATTTGATGTTTTTGATTTAAATACCTAAATAAAGCCTCGTGGATTTTAATACATAAAGTCAACCAATCAGAAAAACAATTACTTTATACCACATATATAACAAGAAAAATTATTCAATATGAATTAAGAAAATATCACAATTAAAAATATTCTGCAAAATGTAAAACTTTTCATAAGTTCGGTATGCTTGATCTGATGTACATCCATCATTATTGTTAAATTTTATGAAGTACTCTCATGATTTACCAAAAAATAAGTTATTTCAGTATGTATAGACATGAATATATCTTATTCACAAAACTTGCAGTAGAAAAGCACATAAAAAGGTTCCTAAAATATATAACACAAGTTTGTCTTCTAAAGCCTTGGGGAAAAGATTTCATTCTTTTAAATTAAATGATTTATCCTCACACTCAAAAATTTTTTAAAAAATATTTATAACCTTAAACAATGATGAAGTACTTTGATAATCACACATTGGCATGTATTCACAAACCGAAAAAATAAGGACAGACAATTGTTTACAATTACAAAATTTATGATCATGTGTTAATTCAATATGAGAAACAAGATCTGTTGAGATATTGGCAGTTAAAATCATACTAAAATAAATAAAATACATTTTATATACTAGTTAAAAATAACATAATTGTAGTAAATAAATTGAAAAGCATTTAAGTGTATTTTTTTATATAAAAATCTTACCTGGAGTACTTCTAGAGCTTTGCATGATATTAATCTAGATGACACATTGCCTGAATGTAACATCTTTAAATATGAAGAAATTACCTAAAAAGAAAGATGTTGAAATATAAAAATTGTTATATTGCAAATAAACTCATAATAAATTTTAAAAATTTTTTTTTTTAAAACCGTTTCATAGTTCCAACCAACATCATCATTTTAAATGTGTACATAAAATTGAGTTATCCAAGTTAGTTATAGGATAAGAGATGCAAGATGCAAAAATATTTCAAAAGTAAATTTAGCATGTAGTTTCACTTCAGATATAAGAAATATTGAAGATACGTTTTTAAAAATGCAATTGTCAATGTATTCAGCGATTACATAAGTGTTTCAAAGAGAAATTTAGACTACATTTTATCTTTCAATGGTAAAAAAATAAATGTATAGAAATAATGTAAATCTAAAAAAAAAAAATAGCCATTTAGTAAAAATATTATGTACATGGAAAAAATACATATGTAATCTATAATATGTACTGCATCAACTCTATAAACTTTGACTACTAATTTAATTATATCTTTCTTAAATATATTTATTTATGTAATATGGTCGAAAATCGCAAATAGAAGAGATGTATATATGATAAAAAAGAATCATAATAAAAGGATTTTGTTGGGAGCTATTGAAATTTTCAATATATAAATGTGTATTGTTTGTTTAAACATTTAGAAATCTTTAAGTAAGTCAAAAGTAAAAATAATTATTCCATCACTTGCTTAAAACTTAATTAGTATCACTACTCATTGATTTACAATTAAAAAAAATCGCTATTCACCACAAGAACAATTTAATGCAGATCTTTTTAATTTATAATTTTTACATAATTCTGGTCCAATGTTGTTAAAGTAACATGAACACTCATTGTTATCAATATAATTAAAGGTAAATTTAACTTTTTTGTTAAATATTCTTCTTAAAAAAGGAAGTAAATCTATAATTTGATTCTGCTTTATGTACAAATTTTAAAAATTATGTAGGAAACCTAGTTGCTTGAACTTTAAAATTAAGTTAATATCTTTCATGTTTAAACTAAAACGCTTAGCTGTAATTTCTTATTGTATGATTAAATAATGTGTTTTCTTAAGAGAAATTTCTTATTATATTAGGGAAAAATTAGAATAAACTACAAAATTCACCACTCAATACAAAACATTTACAAAAATACTAAGTATTTGATCTAATTAGCACCTCTGATTTTTACTAAACATATGAAATAACTCTATGCACATAATTCAACACGGTTAACATATTTATAAGACTCATTATTTCTAATAAAAATCAACAGAAATCTTGAAATTATATTTAGTATACTGAATTTTAAAAATTTTACATTGATCTAATTTAGTGCAACATTAATAGCATAATTGGCATAGAAATTTTATTTAATTGAATTGCAGTCACATCAAAATACAAAAAACTAGATAAAAAATATCTTCATTCACATTAAAATGTCCTCAAAAAGAAAATTTCAAGGGGGATAATTTATTGTTATTACAGATTTAAATGCCAACTCTAATTTGTATAGAATATACAATACATTATCTAAAAAGCCTCTTTTTTCCCACTTTTTAAAAGACACTTTTGAAGTTCTGATTTAGAGGGGGAGGAGAGATATACAGATACTTACTTTCATCCAAAGATCATCATTGGTACAAACTGCTTTCAAGTAAGAAACTATGAATAAATATAAAACTCATTAATCCCTTACAATAAAAATTGTATTTTATAAAATAAGTTAACAGACATTTTAAAAAATAAAAAAGTTAAGTATTTTATAAATATGTTAACAGACATTTTAAAAAATAAAAAAGTTAAAGCCAGAATTAGAAAAATAAAGTACTTTAAAGATAGAAGCTGCACCCTTTTTTTCATTAAGGGGACACAGTATGATTCAATTGACCAAAATCGGTCAAAAAATCAAATTTAATTTGTTTAGCCTAAATTTTTCTTTATATAATTTTCTAAAACCTCACAAAATTTCAAAGCTCTAAACTTAAAAAACGCAGAATTATGATAGCTTTTACGTTCGTTTTTATTCACATCCCTATGGCAAATCAAAGCTTTAAACTGCCTTATCTCAGAAAGATAAAATAACTATTTTGTCTTCATTTAAAATGCTAAGGCTTTTTTTCTGTTGCGCCCAATGCTTTGAATTTTTTTTACTTATTCCCAATAGTACATGTAACAAAAGTTGGTATGCATTTTTGAATTAAAGTAATATTTATTTTTTTAAAAATAATTGAACTCAGAATTTATACATTTTTTAAGGAATTTTTAATAAACATTCATAAAAAGAAGTATTGTGAGAATACCAATCACGTTAACGCAAAACCCATACCAACTTTTATTATACATAGTTTGACGTACTTGTAAATCAAATTTCATCCGCGTACGTCAATTTTTGTAGGAGTAGCATTTTAAAATCACTTCAAAAATTTCAAGTTTTTTCCTTAAAAAATTACATGGCTAGCTTTTTATGAAATTTTGAGCACAAAATATGTTTAACATAGTATACATACATAGGAGGCAACCAAAAAAATATTAAAAATCCTTAAACTAAAAATTTTTGAGTAAATCGTACCATGTCCCCTTAATTTAATTACACTAGCACAGTACAAAATATATTATTGACATCGTAATCCTGAACTATAGTTAGATATCGAGCGCGATTTTCAAGTTAATTCTTCACATGTCAAACATCCATGACTCCATTATAAAAATACTATTTCTATGAATTCCCATATTTTAGGCAAATCAGTGTAATGCTTACAATCTAAAAATTTAAAACATTAATTTTTGGAATTCCAAAAAAAAAAAAAATCAGTTTATGAAGGTAATAAAAACCACAGCTTGTTCATTCCCCAAAGAATATAATATATCATTCCTTAAAGTGTATGAATTAGATAATGATGAAACAGATGGCATGTGTGTGTGAGTATGAAAACTTGAATAATTATTCTGTATTACACACTCCCCATATATATATATTAATTTTCAACAGCCACACATGAACACTAAAATATTGATTATCCTCTCTCTCAATCATATCTTTAACATAATCACTTATTAATTACATATGAAGGAATATTTTATGAACATCACAAATATAAAAAATTAACTATGATTTTCATAACAAGAAGAATAATGAAGGATGTTGAATATTCACAAAGTTTTACTACATTTACACGATCAGATAAGTGAGCAGAGAAGGGCCTATTGAGATGTTTTAGTTCAGATTTCATCTTCATTAACTTCTAAATTATGAGGTTCATCATAAATATCCAATGGAATAAGTGTAACACTACTCTAAATTATGAAATATGGGCTTTGTGTCATGCTTAAAACATATCTAAATAAATAATACTATTATTTAATTAATTTATCACATGTAGACACAGAACTGAAAAAACACATATTCTTACTTGCAACATTTTTTAGATCAGTATTCGAATCAGTAAGTAGAGAGCCCACATAAAACAAAGAATAAGATGATGGAACAATTTTTGACAAGACAGATACAGCATAGAAGGCTTTTTGCACACTTTTACATTTTAAATCTTCTGCAGCAAGGCCTATAAATATGACAAATATTCAAAGTAACAGTTTTTTAACAAGCAGAAAAAATTCAAAAGCAAAAACCTAAATATTGTAAAAAATACTCTCATTATTGGAACTAAATTAACACAAGAATTCTAAATATGTTTAATAAAATATTCCATAAATAAATAATAATAATTGAACGATATTAACATTATCCAAATTAGGAGATACAGATTAAAATACAAAAACATTTGTATTTAATTTTAAAAAAAATAAGGCATGTTAATATAAATATATAGCTATGTAATAACTGTCACAGGAATTAGTATTTTACATATCTGAGAGTAAATTACATTCTAATAATTGGTATTTTAAAATTCAAATAGAAGAAACAAAATTGCACTTTTAAAAAATTCGAAAAGGAATAATCTTTATGTGTGAGTCTTGGTTTGATTTCACAATATTAATTGTTTTCCATAAGTTAGTTCATTAAAAGGAGACAATTCCTGCTGAGGTAGCATCAAAACAATTTTCCCAACCATAGTAAGACAAAATTGGTACCATTAATAATTCATAGGAAGCTATAAATTAAAATGTGAAAAATTAAGTAATATGAAATTAATTTCTAAAACATAATTTTCTGACTGTGGATGTCATTTTTCATTTAAATTATTCTCTTGTTACGAAATTAGCCAAAATTCTAAATCTTATAAAATTCTGTACAAAAGTTTATGGGAGTTAGAAAAGTGGGTACCCTAATATATCAAATAAGTGTCTAAAAAAATTGATAATATACAATTTCATACTACTCAACATTTTCAGATATTTACATCAATCAAAATACTTTCCCCTTTTAAAAATACATAAACAAAAATTTAATATTTTTCAAAAAAGTTCTGAAATAAACTACAAAAAGATAATAAAACATGCTAAAATTAGTAGGTTTGCTTTGAAATATTTAAAAGTGGATGTAATAATTCACGAAATATGCATGGAAACAAAGATTCTCCTTAAATGTTAGTTACTTTAGATCAGCAATCGCCAAGTGGTGGTCCGCGAGAAAATTTTGCTAGTTCCCAGAAAAATGTGTGGAATATACTAACTCATCACATTAAGTTATGTTTTAAAATGCATTGAAACATAATTCAATTCATAACAATACGTGAAAAGTTTTAAAAACGCAACTTCATAGACTAACACTCCACAGTAAATAAGGAATGTATCACACTAGGAATGTAAAATGCTAAAAGTTTGATATACTTAAACCATTTTTTAATTTTTTTTTTTACAATTTTTGTTTAATTTGTTTATTTTTTCTGGTTTATTAACAAAGCTTTCATGATTTGGTTACAATCCAATAGTTTCATTTTATTAACTAGGAACATTTTGTGTTCTGAGATCCCAATTTTTCTTATAAATATATATTTAACACTTAAAAAATCCTATTAATGGTCCACGGGATTTAAATTATGAATTTACTGGTCTGTGAGGTCAAAAAGTTTGGTGACTGCTGCTTTAGATTAAATTAGCTATTGATTCAGTTATCCAATATTCTAAATGTCAAATGTTTTGCAGATAAATTGTTTGTATCTAGTTATATCTAATAATGCTAACAAACAATATTAGTTGTTATTTAGAGATATTATCATTTGAATAAAGTTTGAAACAGACTATTAAGAGTTCTTTCTACTTAATTCTGAAAAAAAGAATAGCATCCAAAAGAGAAAATTTTTTTCTTTAGAAAACTAAGTACATTAATTAATGAATCAATTGATCCATTTAGTTCCTTTTCAGCAATGAAAAAAATTCTTATTTTATCCAGCCTGATAATATAGATACTGATAATATTCTACATTTTTAGACAACTTTATTAAGATAATTATTGAGGAAAAAATCTTTAGTAGTGAAGTCATACATTATAAATACATTAAATCATGTAAAAGGTTTACCTCACTACTTTTTATTGATAAATGTGTGAGAAGACAACTATACCCTTTTACCCTTTAGGTGTTTTTCTTCAATTAATCTAACATTCAAATTTTACAACATAATGACCTCCCTCCTAAAAAAATGGACTTGCAAGGAAGATAATCATCTTACTGTGTAAATCTAATACATGATGCATATTTTTACTTGCTTTCAAATTTAAATAACTATTTAATCCAAATGTTGATTACTTATAGCATGGACAGATGACTTAGAGTGTTACTCAACCTACGGCTCATAGGCCTTTTACGAGTAGCCTGGTCATGGCCCATTGCACCAAAAGGTTCAATTTAAGGAAACTGTACTAAAAATGTAGCAGGAAAATCTATCAATCAAGCAATAAAATCTATCAATATGCTATTGTTCATAGTAGAACATAAACAAGAGGCTTAATGTGATGGATGAAAGTAAGTCAAAACTACCTCATAATTCAGTAAAATACGCAAAAAAAAGTTAATATCTGTGTGTATTTGATAAAAGGGTTAATCTAGTATTAAACTAAAAACCGAAAAATTGAGTTTTAATAATTTGATCAATTTTGATCTGTGCAATGTTGCTTTGGTATTTTAGTTTCCCCCCCCCCCATCCTTATGTTACGTCCCGCGTGAAATACCCATTATTTGAACGTGGCTTGGACGGAAAAAAGGTTGAGTACCCCTAACTTAATAATGAAGAAGAGTTTTTACGTATCAAATTCCTCTAGGGGAGTTTTAAATAAGGCAAAAAATCAAGAGCTCATACACTAATCATCATTATATAATGTATTCTAAAAGATCTATTTTAATATTTTGCATTATTTACATTTGAACATTGTGAGGCGTTTGGGGAGGGTTATATTTAAAATGGAAGTTAAAAAAAAATATAAGTACTTTTTTAATGAATATATAGCCTTGTAATATTTCCTCTAAATGTTTTTATATTTCCAATGCAGCAGGCGATACAGACATTATCCTTACGCCGAACCAAGGTCAAAAGAATACAAAAATTACAGAGAAAAATGTAAAATACAAAATAGGTTAACCACAGAAACAGAAATGTAAAAAATAACATCGAGCACAGGAACTGAATAAAGCATTAGAACATGAGAAATACGTAGAATCAAGAAGTTAAGCTGTTCAAAAAATCTCTAGCTTCCCTAGCTCCAGGAATAGATGCAGTTTTTCGAGAGAGCCAAACAGTCGGGGAGAAGATCAGCATTTATTGCCGCACTCTTGCGGCAGAGGGAGCTGACAGGACTATCCACTAATCTGAGTCAGCAAAGATGTGCATATAAACAATCATCTTAGTCGCGACACAAAAGGCAGCTACAGCAGTGCTTCTTGGGCAATCAGGGAGATTAAGGATGAAATTTCTTCATGATTTTTCTTTCTTCCGTTCTTTTAGTAATGACATATGCATTGCCTTAAGTGTTTGATTGATCATTGAGGAGGCGGATTTGAAGTGAACCAGATTTCCTGGGTCCTGATTAACAAAATAATTTTTGGTAATCTCATCTGCTTTTTCATTACCAGGGATACTATAGAGCAGCGGTCACCAAAGTGGTGGTCCGCGAGAAAATTTCGCTGGTCCCCAAAAAAATGTGGAATATACTTACAAATCACATTATGTTCTAAGATACACTAAAACATAATTCGATGCACAAGAATACGTGAAAGTTATAAAAACGCTACTTCATAGAACAACGCCATGGTAAATAAGGAACATATCACACTAGAAATGTATAATGCTAAATGTTTGATATGCTTAAACCATTTTTAATTGTTCTTCTTTTTTTTTTTAAATTTTATTATGGTTTAATAATAAAGCTTTCATAATTTGGTTACAATTAATAGTTTCATTTTATGTGTCCTTAGATAAAAATTTTCCTTTTAAATATATTTAACACATAAAAAATCCTATTAGTGGTCCACGGAATTTAAATTATGAGTTTACTGGTATGTGAGGTCAAAAAGTATAGCGACCACTGCTATAGAGGGATGGGATCCATTGTAAGACAATCGTTTTACATTTTATTTCCTCTAAATATAGAATCAGATTTTTTTTTTATTATTAATCCAGCAGCATATTTGAATTAGAAACAAATACAAAATAACTTTTTTGCTCAGATGAATTTTTTTTAACAATAAACCTTCATAAACTAAAACTTAAAAACATACATATTAAATTTATAGTCTAATGTCCATTTTTAGTTACAAATTAATTTATAATGATAAATAAAATAAAATGTATACTGAAAACTTCTCAGAACAGTTCACTAAATCTCTCTCTGCATTGTATTTAAGGTTTCTAAATTAAATGAACACTCATTCCATCAATCTTTGAAGCATATTTTTTGCTTTTAAAAAGGTTAGTAACTAATACTGAGTTGGAGATGAAGAGAAATACATTTTGTGTGTTTACTAATGTTTTACCATAAAATCCAGCATATAACACAAAAAACAAGATCGAAATTTACGGGTGCACGTTATACGCCAGGTATAAAAATGAAAGCTTTAAAAACAAAAAAAAGATGAGCATTGAAAAAAAGTAAAAGTTCTACATAGATCGAAATACTATTTATTTAAAAGAAATAACATTCCTTATGAACTTAAAGGGTTGTAGTACTTGTAATATGCAATTTTTTTTCTAAAGTTTGGAATAATACCTTGAATAAATGACTTCATAATATAACAGCATAGCCCACGTATATTTCAGGTTCCTTCGTAAAAAACAAGGGTGTGTCATATGGCGAATATACCTCAAAATTAAAAATTGCAGCTTGAAAGTTTTGGCACGCGTTATACGCCGGATTTTACGGTAAATTAGAAGACTGGATCAAGATTATATTTGTAACCCTCAAAGAGTTAATCCCTTGATTTGGCATTAAAGAACAATGGCGTAAAATTGGCAGGAATAAGTTTTTATTCTTTAACCTTTAACAGCAGTTATTTGTAATTTTTCAAATCTTAAATACTTAAAGGAAATTCAATTCTGACCGGACAAACCTTACTTTCAAATAAATTTTTAAAATATATAACCAAGATACAGGTGGTTATCAAAATAATGGAAACATCTGTGAATAAAAGTAACATTTTTGAATGTGCTTCATAAGCATTAAAATATAATAATAGCTACTAGTTTTTAGTATAAATAGAAATGTATATGTTCTCTGGTAGTATGTGGTACTTTTACTAAACTTCTGTAAGTTTTGGATTTTTTTCAAAAGTGTAAAATTTCAGAGGCCAAATTGTAGGAGCTTGCCTAGTTGGAGAAAGTGTGACCGAAACACCCCAACTTATAAGACATTTCTAGAGGTACAGTGTCTAAAGTTGACAGCATACATACAGCACGGCAAGACAAACTCAGTATAGCAAAATAGTGGCTGGAAAGAGACGCTTAGTGAAGGATACCGACAGGTATTGAAGAGGAATGAAATGTCTAAAAAGCGAGCAACTACGGCAAATCGACCACACAGCTCAATCTGTATCTGGATTCTCCAGTGTCCATGATTACAGCTGGAAGGCACTTTCAGAAAAAGAACATTTATGACACAGCAGCAATTTCTAAGCCACTTGTCACAGATGTTAATGCCAAACGGAATCTACAATGGTGTCCCACACACAAAACCTGGTTGATGGATAAGTGGAGGGAAGTAATAAGATCTGGAGAATCGTCTTTCACACTTTTCTCTACAACAAAGCAAGTGCACGTTTGGAGGACACCTGCACAAATGTATGATCGTGATTGTCTCCTTCCAACACTGAAGCATGGAGGTGGATCTGTCAAGATGAGGGCAATCATTTCATGGCTTTCTGCTGGACCAATCATAACCCTGAAAAAGAGGATAACTGGGGAGAAGTATAGAGAAATTTTAGCTGATAAGGTCAATTCTACGGTGCAAACTTTATTTCCTGCAGAAGATGGAATTTTTGAGGATAATGTGCCTATCCATGCAGCGGAATTTGCCCAATCATGGTTTGATGAACACGAGAATGAAGGGTTCAACATCTACCTTGGATCGCACAGTCACATGACCTCAAAATAATTTAGCCGTTATAGGCTATTTTAGAGTATTCAATATGGAATCCATATCCTCCACTAGCATCTCTCCCAGAACTTTCACAATATCTCCATGAAGAAAGTACAATATTCCTCTAAACACTATTTTGAACTTCTATGAATCAATTCCTAAGTGAATCTAAGCTGTATTACAAGCCAAAGGCGGTCTTACACCATATTTATAGAGGTTTCTTTATCAATCTAAGATGTTTCCATTATTTTGATAACCACCTGCATATATATAACACAACAGTATTTCAAGAAACAAAACAGATATACATTTCTTACAAATTAAGGTGTGCAAAAATAAATTCAGAGTTATAAAAGTACTTTGTTAAAATTAAGAAAAAATATGTATTTAAAAAAACAGAATACTCACTATCAGCAACAAATTCTAAAATCATGGAATGTGCTTTATTATGAGCTCCAAAATATGTTTTAAATTGAAAAACCGATATCCGTGAGGTAGGATCAAAATGGCTGGAGTCCAAAATATCAGATACCAAACGTGGAGACACTAATCAATATAGAAAAAATCGTCAACAAACAAGGATTAATGACAGTGGGAATACTATTAAAAAATATTTATACAAATTCTTTTCAAAATACCTATGGAAGCCATGTAACTATCCAAGACAGCTATAGATCGAAGTTCATTTTCCATTTCAAAACTAAAATGATCTGCCACACAATATAAACCATTGCCACATATTCGGGTCCAAATCTGATGAACATCATCTTCACCATCTTCAAAAAAATCACCTACAATTTAGAATAAAAGACTTTTAAAAGCAGTACGTTTTCATCAAATCATCATTTAAAATTCAAGACAAATCTATTTTATTTTATTGAATTCATATTCTGATTTATTAAGCTCATTTAATACAGTTATATGCATAATACAACAAAAAGACATTAAAATATATCTTGATTTAGCAATTGAGACAAAATGTAATAAAATATTATACTTAATATTTATAAAATATGTTCAATATATTACATAAATTCATAATAAATGTTTCTTTGAACTATGGTTTTTAAAAAATAATAATAGTTCTTTTTATTTTATCAAAGAATTGGTCATTCACTTGTAGTTACTCATTACACTCATTTTCACACCTCGAATGTTAAATAAAAGAGATGATCATATTGCTAAAAACAATTTTAAAAGGAAATCATTACTGTCAATATGCAAATGCAGCATCATACAACAATGATTAAGTAACATTATCGATTTGATTTTGTTATTTTTGCATTGTACTAATTTTATAATTTCCTTGTTTTGCTTATGCTAATTCAATGTCTTAGTTTTGTTATTTAATTGTTTAACTTTGCAATGTACCCCCCATTTGGCTTTGTAATTTAATTGTTTGATTTTGTAATTTCATTTGTTTCCAAGCATTTATTTTGATATATATTTATTCTTTTTATTTGTTTAATTTTGTTATAATTACTTCTGTAAGCCCCATGTGATACTTGTGGTATGCAACAATTATTTTATGCCTTCAAATAAAAAAAATGAAATTATCTGATTATCAATAGGAATCAAAACTTCAATAAATCATATGCAAATATTTTAATACAATCTTTTTCTTTCCATCATCACTTTTTTTAACATGTGAAAAATTCAATATAAAGACTACTATTCAGTAGTAATGCAAATATGAAAGCTGCATACATTCCATGATAGTCTTAAGCAATATAAGTAGTATGATAAATCATAAAAATTAAAAGAGTTTAATTTTATATCTTTTGCTATATTTTCAAACATAAATATAATTTTTATAAAAACCACTACCAAATGAACAGCAACTGTAATAACTGTGCAACAGTTTGAGTAATTATATACCTATATGTAATTATTATAATAATTATAAATCGTTATTAAACCCAAACAAAATTTTTTTGATGAGTTACATACATACAGATGAAATCAAAAATTTCAGAATTCTTGCTAAAAGGTTTTTAAAAATTTTTCTTTTATCTCGAGGTCACGAGGTATATTTCACTTACTGGTCAAGACATAATACTGGTTCTCATATTAATAGTTATACTGGTAATTATATTAATAGTCATAATCAATAATTTAGCATTTCTTGTCATCTGTCTCGGCAATTGAATGAATTTGCAAACAGAATGGAAAATTTTTTTGCATTTTGTGCAAAGTAACCTTTATAAAATTAATTTCAAACTACACCAGTAAATCATTCTACATAAAATGTTTCCTTCAAGCATTAAATGAGATTGTCACCAAGAAAAAAAAATTTAATTTTCACTGAATGATTAAAATGAAATAAGCTACAAAATGTTAAGGAATGAATATATTGGCAGATTTACATTAATATACTAAAATTTCATATAAATATGGTTGATGAAAGGAAAAAATTGTAAGGGAGTAATTAAATTCAGTAAAAATTGGTATGCACACCAGCACAAATGCATGTGTGTGTTGATATTTTTGCAATTTAAAATTAAATTCTTTATTTTGCAAAGTTCCTAGTGTTCCTGATATAACAATGCTTGATAATTTGATACCACAATTTTCTTTTGATATTCTTGTTTTACTACCCTTTATATTTATTACTTTTAAAGGTATTTTATCTCTCATTTTATATTTATTTTATTACTTTACAATCCAAGTTTATTGACAATTTCACAAAAACAATGTACATGAAGAATACATTTTAACACAAAAAGATTTCAATAAATAATGTTTTGTAACTTGGTTTTCTTATACATAAAAACATGTAACATTTAACGTTATCTGTTCTTTAAGGTAATAAACACATTCTTGGTAATAATACATTTTCCTTATAGATAGAAAAATTAAACTTTCTTTGTACAAATATAAAATTTTACTAGTATATTAAGAGGTAAATGAAAATTTACCAATAAGCCAAAACAATATTATTCATAATTCTTTTTTAGTACACAATATTTTAATAAAGTTTGAAAACTGTATTTTTAAGAAAAACAGAGTATTGAATTTGCATTAAAACAATTAAAAGATCATTAATTTATGTGCTCTTGTCTTTCTTAACAATCAAGTTCTTAATTTACTGAAGATATTGTAGAGATTATATACCAAACAAAAGCTAAAATTTCGAATAAAAAACAAGTAATAAGAATATCTGAAAATACTTACATATACAAAAACTCGATTTCATTAAAATATTCATAATAGCTTCTAAACAAAACAATTGTTTTCTAACTTTTTTCAATGTGATATCTTCAACACATTTAAATGGCCCAACAGAAACTAAAGACTATAAAAAAAAAACATTCATAATATTAAAACGTTACTGCCTTTTCCTAACACACGAAAAGTTAAACTAAATACACATAATTCTACACAAAACATCTTAACTAAAACATCTGAAAGTTACAAAATATCAGGAAAATGCATAAAATTCTACCTAATTTGTGAGTAATAAAGATGTATAATGAACAAAAAATGTATATAATTTTAAAATGTGCATATTCGTCATTACTATCTGTGAATCACTTATCTTTCTTATATCATTGATGATGCTGGGTCTCTTCATGACCAAAGCAGATCACAGCATAATAGAAGTCAGAAAGTAGCACTAGTTTTTAATTAGAACCTCCTAGTGAATTATTCCTCTTCCACACATCTCATCGCATACATAACAAAACTTACTTGAAATATTTTGATTTCAAAATCTATGCAAGGTTGACACATATATATATATAGTCCATCAACACTTTACATTAGTTTAAAAAACCCAGTTATTTCCCATTATAATCCCTTAGAAGGATGGCTTATTTTTAAACCAGGAAATTAAGGAAACAGGTAGCAATTAGTCCCATTAATCTACATTAAGCTGATCTGAGACTTAATGATCCAACTTTCTGGTGTAACTCAAATCTTCTAGTTATCTTTCAACCATTGTCAGGTGAACACAAAGCTTCGGCTAATTCTGAAAAGATTAGATTTCAGTTTTTTTTTTTTTTTGCTTTGCTTGATGAAGAGTCTCTTCCAAATGAGCAAAGGATGTCCAAACCTCGACAGTTTGCCTTCCCTTGAATTTACGAAACCATTAATTAAATGTGTTGTCTTTTACTGCTCCCTACCAATAAACTTGTATACCCCATCTGCAGAGAGTACTGACTTTCCCAAACTCGTACAACAATATCTCAAGTATGCTTTATCACTTGCCACGTTACTCCACTTCAGATGTTTTAA
Source organism: Trichonephila inaurata madagascariensis (assembly GCA_019973955.1). NCBI lineage: Eukaryota > Metazoa > Arthropoda > Arachnida > Araneae > Nephilidae > Trichonephila > Trichonephila inaurata. The sequence continues at coordinate 243,601 of BMAV01023896.1, forward strand.
CATATGTTATAGTATAAGGAACCTTATACATTCATATACAGTCGACTCTCGATAATTCGAAGTTGGAGGGACCAATGAAAAACTTCGAATTATAAAGAGGGTAGGAAAAAACTCTCAAGATACACGAGGAGGTTTTTTTTCTAACACATTTAAATTTAAAACTATGTAATAAAGCAACAATTGTACATAATTTTTTTAAAGTACATTTTATACAGTATAAAAATAAAACAGAAGTTAAAAGCACTGTATTAAAAGAATACACTCTTATGTCTTGAAAACAACTATTAAAAGAATATACATACTATTTATAATTAATCCTTTTTGTCGAAAAAATCTGTTATATTTTTTTGTTTTAAGGCATTCAATCTAACTTTGTCAATAGATTTTTCTAGAACAAATGAAGCCTGTAAAATGTCTGCATCAACATGATTTTGATGGAAAAAGTTGCGTTTAGTTTGTTTAGTGGCTCTCTTTAGCTTCTGACAGAGTTACCGGAGTCAACTCCTCCGATTCGTCTTCATCACTTTCTGTATTATTGTAATCCAAAGTCACAATTTCAGTGTTAGATAGAGCTAGCTCCCCATACAGCAATGTCCGTGTCAACCAACACATAGTCGTCAAATCTTGTTCTGGAAGAGCTTCCCAAACGGATGGTTCAGCATTAAATTCAGCGAGTGTATCGTCCACATCAACCAGATTCAGCGAGGGGAAGCCTGACTTTTTAAAACAGCTGTGAATTGTCAAAGGAGTAACAGCTCTCCAAGTCTTGTCAATCATGATCAAAGCTGTTAAAATATAAATAGTTACATTCTGCTGATTTTCTAGGTTATCCAAAACGCTTTTAACGATTTCTCGCGAATAAAAAGTTTTAAAATTATGTATGATGCCCTGGTCAAGTGACTGAAATTTTGAGGTTGAATTTGGAGGGAAAAATTGGTTTCACATTTGATAAAGGT
>BMAV01023896.1:244656-260763 GCA_019973955.1 Trichonephila inaurata madagascariensis
TAATCTTTTCTGAGCCGTCCATGTTTACAGCCAGTAAAATAGTTAACCTCTCCTTGCTATATTTTCCTCCATGGCATTTTTCTTTTTTGAATGTAAATGTTTTTTCTGGCAAACACTTGAAAAAGAGTCCGGCTTTATCCGTGCTGAAAATGTTACATGGTTCATACTCCTTTATTAGGTCCGAAAGCGAGTTCTGCCACTTAGAACAAATGTTAATGTTGACACTTGAGTGTTCCCCGCACATTTTTTGAAGACTATCCTATTCCTTTTCTTAAAATTTGTAAGCCATCCCTCGCTAGCCAAAAACTCTATTCCTAATTCTTTGGCGAATGCCTTGGCCTTTTCCTTCAATAAAGAGCCACCCATCGGAATATTCTGTCCTGTCTCATTCATGAAACTAAACACTGTTCAAGACGTGGAAAATTACCTTTGCTAAAGCGTTTTCTCACTCTACTCGAAGATGCACTTAAGATTTTCTCTTTATTCTTCAGAATAGTGGAGAGCGAGCTCAGTGGGATTTCAAATGCTTTGGCTACATCGACCTTCCTCTCACCTTTCTTCCACTGATTCTATCACCTTTTGCTTTTCAGAAATTGTTAAGCACTTGCACTTTTTAAAAGACATGTCGTTCCTTTCGCTTGGTAAGTCGACACTGAGGTGAGGTGTAAAGTAGTGGCCCCAAGGTTTATCGAAATTAACAGGTAGGAAACGTAAATCACCCCAACTTTAGTAAAATAATATTTTTAATTTAAAATTTGGAATCTAAAATGAACACAAGGCGTATTCACAGTTCACACTCAACTACGGGGTATAACTTAATAGCAGGGGTCTACAACTATGGCACGTGGAGCAATTCTTAGTGGCACATTACCACTTTTTTTTAAAAAAATAATAGAATAAAGTTAAATCCCTGTCTCTCCTATCTTTGCCTTGTACATTTTTATATAAATGTTTTATTTCTCGCTTTCAATTCTCTGCCATAAAATGATTCTGCTGAATTATCTTGGATGTAGTTTGAGTGCTTTATTTTTTAAAAAAAATCTGTTTAAATGTGACTCATTATTAGTAATAAATACTCAACGCAAATAAAAGTTATTGTGCAATACTTGTAAAAAGAAACCATCACTCATAACTGCACAGGGAATAAAAAAGAAAGCAGTTTTTCCTTTATCCATCTAAAGCTTGGGTATCAACGGAAAAAGAAAAAACACATGGCTTAGGAATAAATCAAAATTCTGCTTAGCAAATACCAGAAATATAATAAACAAAGTAGTTATATTCTATCAACATGCACAATTTGGACTGAAAATAAGTTCAGTAAAAAAACCTATCGTGGGATAATTAGGTATACACACACACAGGAAGTGAATCTAACTTCATAATATTGAAGGTTCGAATTATCGAGAGTTTAATAGGATAACTTCGAATTATCGCGTGTTGTAGTCTGGCCAACCACAAATTTTACTTCGAAATATTGAGAGTACCAAAATGTATGGTTTTAGTTCGAAATATCAAGAGTTTTTCTAGGGGCTGAGCATATACTTCGAATTAGCGAGAGGTTCGTATTATCGAAAGTTCGAATTATCGAGAGTCGACTGTACTGAGTATCTATATATTTTATTGGTCAACGATTTCGGTCATCACAACACCAGATGCAAAATTAGTTCAATAGCAAATTTGAGGCTTGAAAAAGGAGAACTTTTGCACATACCTGATATAAATTATAAAGAATACACTAAATTTACTCAAAAGCAAAATTAATAAAACATTGCTTTTCATTCAAAAATGATTATGCAGTGGAATAAATCATTTATTTGAAAATAATAAGATATCCAAAAACAGAATACATTATCTATTATTCAAAAATACACACTTATATATTTTTATATAAAAAATATTATCAAAGAGGATTTTTCATTTTAAGTTAGAACAAATGCATCATCAAACAAGCATCCAAAAAATAAAACAGTGACCATGGTGTGTTTATGTGAACGTATGCATTTACAAAATGATGAAATCGAGCAAAGAGCGAAAAATATCCACTGTGAAGCAGTCAAATCATAATCCAAAGTAAAGGCGTATTCCTCACACAGTTCCTCTGCATTTGTGGCCCTTTCCTTTACATTATAGCTATTAAAATAATGCTATACATAATGCTATTGAGATTACTTAAAAAGAAAATTTATTAAAAATTAAAAGTTAATACATGAAAAGTTAGAGGTCTGAGCTGTATAATTCGTAAAGGTAACAACCTTGGTTTGATTAACCAACTGGCTTAAGGTAGTTTTTGCTCAGCCTTAGAGAATCTTATTTCAAGGACTACTCAAGATTTTTAAAAATTAAAATATACTGAATGTACCTGTTTAAATCAACAGCATTATTCAAGAACAATCTCAGCTCTATACTATATGCAGAATTTGAGAGAGTAACTACTGATAGAAAAATTATATCACTTAAATATTACTTATATTGTACTTAAAAAAACTACAACACTATGCCAATGGGAGGACTTTGAGCCTCGAGAGATTTAAAATGCATTAGTGCCTTTGCACGCAGTGGATCTTCAGTAATACTAGAGCTCAAACTCATGACAAACCGGCCACGAGTTCATGACCACAACCACTAGTCTACCACACCCTCATGAGAAGGGAGGGAGGTTACAAGTTACTTATACGAAAGTTTAAAAGACAGCTGAACTGAAAAGAAATTCAATACTTCAGAGCAAAACAATAAACTGAAGCATAAAAGAGAATACTTTTATTTAACATCTTCAAACATAGAAAAACTGCTTGCATTCCATTTAACAATACAACTATATTAATTAGGATTCGATGGAACATCACTAATTATTAAAAGCATATTTAATACTTGGTATCAAAAACAATGTTGCAAATATTTTCTTTTAAACATTACTTACAGAAACAAGCCTTGTACAATACAACAGGTGATCAGTTAAGACTAAATCAATATCTTCTTTTCCAGATGAAATACTAAGAAAATGCATGTCTCCTTTACTATGGCATTTATCAATATCATTCACAATCTCACCATCGCATTTTAAGCAGCGTTCAGTAATTTTCATTTCATTATTTTCAACATATCTAAAAAAAATTTTAATATTATCAAATAAATTTATATTGAAAGTGAACTAACTATACAAAATATCAGTATAATATAAGTATCAGGTTGAGTCATACATAGCTTCTGAATTTTTAATCAGATATTTATTTTACTTTTATTATATATAAATAACAAATTATATTTATTATGAATTCACCACAATTATTATGACTTCCTTCTTCCAGACAGCTTATTAATCCTTTTTTTTTATTAAATGTGGTCAGTGAACTGAAAGAACCTTTCAACAGTCTGACTGACTTTCCATTCAGAATTGAAGGTTTTTTCACTCCATTTTTTAAGGAATAGAAAATAGGACAGTGTGTCAGGACAAGGTTCATGTGTAAGGTGAGTGCATAAAAGATAATTTATAAGCTCAAGAACTTTTCGCAATATAAATCCTTATTTCGTTTACCAAGATTGTGAGGCACCCAACTTGCTGACTTTCCTTAATATCTCCAGATGGTGACAAACAATTGATTGAGATGTATTCAATTTTTTTATAATATTTCATGTTGAACAACAGATTCTTCACCAATATTGCCTTTAAAATGTTGAAGCTAAGATCAGAAAAATTATCGGTTAATCCTTAGAAATATCTCCCAAGCAGAATTTGAAAAAATTATATTTTCTAACTCCCCTCAATTGATTATTAATCCTTCATTGTATACACTGCATATTTTTTCAGCTATCGTCTTAGCACTATTGCTTTATTTAAATTCAAAAAGCATCACATGACGAATATAAACTTTTTCACTCTCCATTTTAAGAGTTAGGATCGACAGTTTAACGAAACATGAACCACACAAAACAACTGTCAGAAGACAAAATGAACCCTTATCAATTTAGTGAAAGTAATATCTCATTTGTCCCGGTGACTCAGTGGGATAATCAACAGATTTCTACTTAGCCTGATTTAATCATTCCAAGTATATACAAAAGCCACTCACCCATCCAATATAGTGGTTAGCGACGCTGACTGCTAAGCCATAGGGCCTGGGCTCGAATCCCGGAGAAAGCAAGGATGTTTGTAAATGTATAGTGCCTTTGCGGCATGGGGGTAGTATAAATAGCCGTAAAGCTGCAAGTCCACTCGTGAGGTTGGTGGTAGGGTGGGTTAGAGAGGTGGGAGGCCCCTGACTTCCCCCGGGGTGTTCTCCCTCAAAATTGGGGTATGGTACTCAAGGCTACGGCTAACGACAGGCGTACATCTAGCCCTTTACTATTTTTTGCATTCCTGCCCCTTAACACTTTACTTTAGACGCTATGTTCCTATACAAAAAATGCAAGTTTTAGTACGCTCAATCATCTCTCCAAGTTTGTCCTATAATCGAAGAATTACCATGTATATGAAAAACCTTTATCACTTGGATGAAAATAGTTTTTAAAAAAATAATTACTCAACAGTTTGTTTTAAAATTTGCTTTCATTCTTTTTTTAAAAATTAATTAAGGATTAGTTATTAAAGATTATTAGTCACTAGTTATCCTCTTAATGTTTCTTTAGATGTCACTTTTTGGTTTGATAGGTGCTATTTTTATTCCATTAACACTGGACAAGAAAAATGAAGTGATTCCACTCTACAATGAATGACTAACAAAATCTAATTTTATAATTCGATAAACAAATTCATTTTAAAGTTATGGAAAATAAAGAAATACGGAGCAATTCCTTAACCTATACAATATAAAGTTTCTAAATTTTATTTTTTAGAAAAATAGGAAGGATTTCTAATTATTTTTTATTCACATTAAACATATTGAATCAATATATTTCACGCAAACTTAATAAGTTTAAACAGAATCATGCTCATACATCAGAAAATATCACAAGTTACGGAAATCAGGTAAGTAAGTACCATACCAGAGGAAATAGTAATAGTCTTAAAAATTTTTAGCTTCATATAAGAAAGAAAAATAATGTTAAAACAGAGGAAGCAAATCTCTGTAGCAGATTATTTATAAAAAATGTATGTTGTTTAAATAATTCTTATTAAATAACTATCAGAACTTTAACCTAAAATTCACATATGTAAAAGTTAAACCTTGCCTATTGATCCTCCTAATCAACAATTTATTAAGAAAGTAGAAAATGTATCGCAGGAAGTTTTAATTAGTAAAAAAGTATCATAACATGAAATTATGTATCATACCTGTCATTCACATTTTCAAGTTCTTCATTTTCCACATTATCAATTGCTGTATTCAAAAAGTCAAAACAACCAAGTGCACTTTCAATAGAGATACTAATATTTGAACCAGATGTACTTTGACTTTTTCCCTTAAAAATAAGAGAAATAAAACTCCATTTGTTTACTAAAATTAAGGTTACAAAAAATTTAACTAAAATAAAATTTAACTCTTCCATTTCGAAACAAGTACTAATAGAACCCGCTTTTGACAAAATAAAGGAAAATTAACTTTTTATCATAAAAACAAAATTTTAATTTTCAAAAACCAAAACTTAAGAAGAATTAAAATACATAACCTTTCAAGTAAAATAATTTCTCAAATGATTTTAATTTCATAAAGTAGAAACAAAACTAATTATACTAGATAGTATCCAAAGGTTCACTGACTTATCTTAAAATTCCTATCCTTGATAACTCTAAAATACCGATCCACAACTTTCTTTAAAATAACAATACATGGCAACAATACACTTTTACTAGTGTTTGTGCAACCTCTGAAAGCCATTTTTGTAATCATCTGTATGGCGCTCGGCAATACAACTTCTGCTTCATCTGATGGACAAAGCATCTCTGCAGTTGGAATTTCTTTACTTTGTTACACAAAAGGCCATTAGCGATGAAATAAGTCTTGCAAACAGCATACAATCTCTAGATAATGTTTAATCTTTTGTCCCCGGGAAAATTATTTCTGAGAATAAAAGATCCCACCAGAATCAAAATATACCTCCATTGTGACATCAACATATTCTTGACTTTGTAAAATCACCCCGCATCTCTAATGTCAATGCAGGTGCTTTGCCCAAACATTCACAAAATTTAAAGTTAGAGTTGTTTTGAAAATGCATGTTTCCTTCATCATAGAACAAAATGAACTAACTTCAGAACAAATTTCTGTGTGGACAGTTTAATCAGATTAGGGAAATACTATATTAAACTGAGGGATGGATGTGGTGGAATGCAATTAACATGACATAACTATAACCATGGATGTTTTTTGTTTTTTTTTTTGTGGCCAAAATCCTCAAACTTTTTAATCCTATCTACTAGTAAGGAAAAACTTTAAACTGTTTGGCTACTGTTGGCAGTAGATTATGGAATGTTTGGTGCAATTCACCATGCTTACAGAGTTACTGTTTTTTAGGGAGAAGGTGATTGACACTCAAGCAAGATGGTGAGGGGTGAGACAGTCCCTTGTTTTTGGAAGCGCGAAGCGTTGGAATCTGAATTGAGTGTTTTGAATCTGAATTGAGCCATCACACAGTGTGTGGTCTGCTGTACCAAGAATAGAGTTTCTTGGGAGAGGTTTTAACATGACAGACTGTGTTTGAATTAAGAAGTTTTAGAAAGTAATTGAGATATATTACAATGTTCAAACAATACTTTTTTAAAATATAAATATGGCGGATAAAGCACTCAAACATAGAATATATATTACTGATAATCAAATGTGATGCACAACTTCTCTTCCTAGTGGAAAAGCAATTATATATGAATTAAGAGTTCTGTAAGATCTGCTGAGTATTTATAGATATTTTAAATCCTTTAGCCCTTTTATTGCAAAATAATTCAAGACCAATCATCTGCCATCACAAATAAAAAACTAACATTATCCAGTCTTAAAGATTTACAAAAACTGAAGTTATATCAGAGCTGTTTTTAAAGAATTTCTAAATTGGTTTAAGGGATATAAAAATCTATTGAAAAACAACAAACAAACACATGAAATTTTTCTATTTAAAGATAAGAATGATACTTAGAGTAAAAAATTGGATATCTACAAGCTTAAACTAAAATAAAATATTAATTTAAAAAATGTCAAAAATAATCCATTTTGTAAAAAAATACTTTTTAAAATTAAAATACAATTCACAAAAATTAGATACATCCCCAAACAAAATTCAGGAAAAATTAAGACAGAAAAATGTATATTTAAAAAGTTACAAATACCTTCAAAGTTTTTTCTAATTCTTCCAGTATTATTGAAAGTTCTTCTATTTCAGGGTAGGTTTCAGAAATATCTTCTAAAATGATGGTCAAATTTTTCAAAACCTCAGTCAAATTTTGGTCTAAAGAAGAAATACTATGAACTTCAGCATCAGAGTTTTCATCACTAGGAAGGGCAGACCAAGAATCATTTAAGTTTGAGTTTTTTGGTAAAAGAAGATTTTTTTTAACATCATTTGGATCATCATTACTAATGCTACAATCCATGACTTGATATGATTTATTCATCATCTCCACATTTGGACTTCCAATTGCAGAATTTGGAGTAGATGTACTTATACTTTCACTGCTAAAACTCGCATTAGTATTATCACAGATATTAGGGTCACTCGCTAAAATCTAACAAAAGAAATATGAGTAATATATAAGAATGTTGATAATATAAAACACAGATAAATCAGTTTTCATTCAAACTTTTCTATAATGTGAAAGTATAACATACAAGGAAATAAGTATTTTACAAATTAGTACTAACTGGTATGTTTTTTGTTTAAGAAAATATGACACATACAAATCAAATTATCTTAGCATGTTTAATAATATAATTAGTAAAAAGAAACGCTTATCATTTAAATAATAACAAATAGCAATTTTAAAACTAAATCAGTCGAACCTGTTTTCCAGACAGAGAAATATCAGAAAAATTATCAGTTTCATGCATTGAAGTTTGGCTAATACTATGACGTCCATATGAATGTGACAATCCCGAAGATGAAGGTAAACCAATCATATGTGTTCCATCTACAGTACCATTCAAAGGACTGAAAAAATAAAATTTTGATAAAACAATTGTTCATTTACATATTCTTAGTAATAAATCAATCCTAAAAGCACAAGAGAAATCTTACTTCCAAGTTATTATAAGATTAAGTTTTAATGAACCAGATGGATTTAAATTCATTGTCATCTGTTGAGGATGGGCACAAAATAAATCACGAGTTTCACAAAATTTATTTCCTAAAAGAATGTTCTTTCCTAAACCTCGGACCTCCATAGCCTAAAAAATAAAATAAACACATTAAAGAGGATTTTTCCCCTTTCAGTTATAAAAATTTCTTTTTAAAGCAATCAAAATCATCATTCACTAATATTTAATCAATTATTACATATGAAGTAGGGCAATAGCTACAGTGCTTAGGACAACTTAAATGTATTGACCCCTGAAAAGTACCCATTTGAGATTGAGGTGGTGAAAATGTCCATTGAAACTCTACAACAGTCGAAGACATTCGAGTATCTTCATTGTTGGAAAGACAAATTGAGATATCACCAGGAACCATTGCAAGGACTTGCACCAGCACTAAATGACATGTGTATCACTTTAGTAAAGGCAGATGACCAAATCACTCCCTATGTTATGGATGTTTTACATCGTGTCTGATGGACACTATTTTTTCCTATATACATTTAGATATATATGAATCAAACTAATTGTAAATGATCAGAATAATCCTCATTAAATGCTTTGTTGACTAACTTTTGTCATCTTAAAATGAATTTAATATGATCAGTTTGATCAGAATCTTTATTAATTTGTACAAAAATGTCAGAAATATATGAATTTTATCACATACTAAATAATGTCTTCCTGTGTATAAAATATTAATAGACTAAAAATAAAAATTTTTAATGAACTTCAAAAGGTTTTCTTTGAAACCTTTATGTTTTTGCTCGATTTTCATATATTTATAACTACACATTTCATAGAATACAATCTCTTCGGATGAGAAAACATCAATTAGACTCTAGCACGATATTTGGTATACATTTTTTCCCTATACAGATTTCAATATAATAAATCTCATCACAGAAATTCTTAAATTCAGTTCCAAGGGATTTTCAATGTAAGGATGTTTATAATGTATAAGTACTGACTGATTTTTATCACTCATACATATGATCAAATAAAATGTATATTAAAAATACTAAATCTTTGACATAGTTCTTCATAGAGATAAATAAAAAAAATTATTCATTGGACAAAAAGTTTGTTACTAATTACTAATAAGCTTTTACATTCTTTCCCTCCTATCATTCATTACAATATGACACAAAAATATTTTTATAAGTAAAAAAACCTATATTTTCAAGTATGAAAGGTTTTGAATGAATATCCAACATTAATAAGAAAAAGCACATCATGGGAGTAATTATCCTAGAATGAGATTAACACAGAAAAACACATCTAGTAGTCATAAATCTATTCTGATATAATAATCTTCACAGAAAATTTCAAAACACTAGAAATAAGATAAATTGTCATGAAACATTTCTTTAATATTATCAAAACAGTGATTCTATTTTGAATAATTTCAATACCATAAATGAAAACAGACGATTCTTATTCCTGTATTACAACATAAATCACCTTCCAATATATGAACTCATAAAAAAAAAATAAAATTGCATCACAGCATGTGCCAATTAAATGGTTTAAAAATAATTTAGTTTTATATAAAATGCAAAATTTGGATATAGCTTTTTTGCAATGAGTAGTGATAAAAATATGAAATAATAAAAGTCATCTAGAATTACTGATCAGACATTTCGTAGATTAAATTAATCTACAATTCTTTGTTAAGAATACTTCATGTTCAAAAGAAACTGTGTACAGGTATTTCAAAAAGCAGAGAAAAATAAACCTAATGAAATTATAAAAGAAATTTTTCCATACTAAATAAACAAATAAGTTATACTAACTTTAATGCATAAAGGTTCATCAAATAGTGATTTGAAAGTAACAGATTTATTTTCCCATATCTGATCACCATTTTTAATTACACGTCCACGAGTTTTCCACTTCTGATCCCCATGTTTTATGATAACTTCAAATACATCACCACAGCAAATTCTGGCAAAACCTTGTATCCCTAAATAAATTGAGAATATATATATAAATTTATATATTTTAATAGAAAATCAGAGAATTCACTAAGGTAGTTGTTATACAGATATTTCAAATAAAAATCCATTCTTTTAATATCCAGAACAACATTAGAATTAAATATATATGTACAAACTAGGTATGTTTTATCAAATTGCAGTACTATACATTTTTACAAGAATGCAATTACTTAACAGTAAAATTAAATAAATAAAATGAGCACTTTCATTAATGTAGGAAAAAATCCTTGTGTGAAATAATGTGAATTAAAAAATTATACAAATGTAAGAGAAAATATAAATTCATCAAAAAATATTTTATGTAGAAACATTTTACTCCCTTTATAAAGATAAATATCTATCAAAATTTTAAAATGTGCTTTAATAAATAATCTAAAACCTTAGAACTTTGGTGTTGGGACATTTGATCTTGTTAAACTTTTTACAATGGGACATGTATAGATTAGCTGATAATCCTTTAATATTTTAAACTAGGCATATTTTTGATAAACTTTTATTATTTATACTACAGAATAATATTTATTTTGTAATACCAATCACAGAAACCTTCAAATATAAATTATTCTAATAATATTATTTATTAATAATGAATATTCATAATACAAAATATTTATTTGAATCTTACTAATTATTTTAAATCTTTGATTAAAAATCTGAAATGCACAAAGAGTCCATTATAAGAGACACTTTAATTTCAAGTTTAAAATGAAAAGCTTTAAATCAGTGATTCCCAAAGTGGTCTATATAGACCCCCAGAGGTCTATGACGACCTGCAAGGGGTCGACGTCAGCGAAAAAATAATTTAGGGGTCCATGAGGTGTAAATGGGAGTCTATGATAGGGACTCTCATTAAACCAAATCATGATTTTAGTTTTAAAAGAAAATTTAGTCACGTGGGAAACAGATTTTATTTATTTAATAGATTTATTTACTAAATTTAATAAGGTTAATTTGTAGTTACATGGTGGCAGCATAAATTTTATAATAAACAAAGACCATGTCCACAATTTTGGCTTTAAAAAGACATACCTGTCATTTATCACGAATTATGGAATATCGTGGTTGCTAATCTCCAAAACAAAAAAGAAAGAGGGGGAGGAATAAGTTCTGGGCACTACTAAAACTGAGGAGATTTAGGGTTAAACCTGACACAATTGATTCCAAATGTTGAAAAACTGTTATTGAAGCACTAGATTTATTCCTCTCTTTAAAAGCATTTGTTTGTTGTTCATTTATTTTATGTATTAATTTAATTCATTAACATGTACTACTTAAGTTTTAAGTGCTATACTTTCCAATAGTTAGAAATTTAATTCTTTTAAAATAAGTAGTAGTACTAGCTGTCAAAAAGACATTTAAATTGGTAAATTTGCAAAAATTCAATATTAGGTAAGCAGGGGTCTACCCCAAACCGAAAAACATGGCAAAGGGTCTATGAGACAAAAAAGTTTGGGAACCTTTGCTTTAAATGAAGAATTTTAATGAACTTTAACCATTTAAAAACATTATTAGCCCAAGGCAAAAAAATTTTAATATATATTTATCAAGAATTTGTATACCACTTCAGTTCATTATGATCTTCTTTACACAATTTTGCTGGTTTTGTGAAGTTCATCAAAAGTGACTGCTTTCAGTTAAAACATTTATTTTATATTTACCATCAACTATGAATAAATATGATAGCTTAAATGGATGTTTATAAAACAACTATGTCAATTTTGAACCACTAACAATTTTGTACATGCAATCATTTATTATTTTATTAAACTTTATAAATAAAGTTAAAAAATACTCATATACTACTCATTAATGAAAGCTTACCAATCATTTCAAATATTAGTGTTCCCATCAAAGATTCCAAATTACTTTCATATGCACACATAACTTCGGTACATTCTTTAAATTCTGATTTAACACTTTGCAAAGCCATGTCTTTTAGTTTACCAGGAGATAAAATGTATGCATACCCCATTGAACGTATACCTAAAATAGATAACTAATATTAAAAACTCTAAGCATAATTATTTAATAAAAACTAAAGCTCTAAAAATACAAAGCTACAAATACAAAAAATTTAACTCTTAGTTTTTCAAAAGATCACAAGCATGTTATACAATTCTTAATATTTCATGGCAATGAATTAAGATATTTTTCCAAATGAATTTATACAACCCTTTGCTTCATAATGTTATTTTGAAAAAGAAACTTCAAAGTCCACAATTAAATCACTTGTACAACTTGTAAAGCATATAAGCACCAAAACAATACCTATAAATAAATAACCACTATTTACAGTTAGAACGCAAACTAAATTTTTTATTTCTTTTACAGGAATTCCATAATTTTTGGAAGAGAAATAATACATTTAAAAAATCCACAGATTTTGAAGATAAACTTAAAAAATTATTGATTCAGAACAATTAGATACATTAGATAAATAACTCAAAAAATAAACAGGTAAAATGAAACATATATTTTTGTAAAAATATATTAAAATGTTTCCTAAAAAAAGGAAAAATCTTTTTGTACTATACAAGTACAGATTCCACAAAAATTAGTCTTGGGAGCACAAAAATCATCAATGTAATGAATAAATATATGTAAAAAAATTTTAAAGTAATAGAAAGTAAATTTGTAACTTTCTTGAAAGCATAAAACAATCTTGGTTCTATAAAATTTGTACTTAACAGCTTTTAATTTAATATTTTAATTTGTCTTAGTGAGAGTTAAAAATGATACATATATGGTTTTTCAGAAATGATATAAATTTTAAAGGTGATAAGTCACTCAACAATATACACTCTTGCAAACAATTATATAAGCTCAAGTGATACACTCCAGCAAAATTACAATACACAGACATGGAATGAAAGAAATTGTTTACTTGCAAAATTGTTGACAAGTTCTTTGCACCTCTGCTCATGATTGCTCAAAATTATATTCATTAGCAGTAAAAATGTCAAGGTCACTGATACTGCTAAACAAGTATTACCGTTGTTGGATGTAATTCTGAGTAAATAATGTGAACATTACAGGAAAGATTCATTAGTCAGCGATGCTATACAAAACTTTTATGTCCATTTCTTCGATTTTTGCCCGAATGCGTCTCTTGAACTCATACAATCACATTTTTAAAAAATCCTCCTTTAATCTCCTTTTGTGCTGTGTGAAGCACCCAAAAGCAGTGTTTTTCAACAATCGCTCTGCAAAAAATATTTTCCCATCCATGGAGCGGTGTAAGGTCGCTAATAGTATTGACCACTTTTTCAGACTGAGATTACTATCAACACTATTTAAATCCAAGAGTAAGCAAACGTATCTATCTATGTGACACTATTTTCTCACGAATCTCTGAAAGCTGAAACACACCGAATGTACCCAAAGATGGGAAGTAATCCGAGGAATCTTTTTTTTTATTAAGAACATTTATAACCCCGTGCACCATAAAGTACCAGATGGGTACTTACATAGAAGTAAGCATGAAGCACACACCACAAACAAGAGAAGGATTACAACAAAAACATCTATGTCTTACCCGGGATTCGAAACCAGACCCTATGGCAATGCAGTTAGCTTCACTAACCACTATACTGGATGGGCGGCGAGGAATCTATATTGACCATTTACATTTTGAAAATACAATTACAAATATATCAATTACGAACATTAAAATGAATGATTGGTTCACCCTTGTAACGTCATTTATCGTGCAAAGACTGCAAAGTACGGCAGGGAAAAGTTTTCCGACATTGTCACCATTTTTAAACCTATAATCCTTCCTTTTGCATCAAATCAGACAAAAAATAACTCCTGAATAGGACAGATCGCTTATTTCGCCAAAACGCAGTATAATTCTTTTTAAAAAGTAATGATACTTTACATTTTTTTATTTTAAAGTAAGTCGATTTTGACGTTTCAGAGAACGGAATGTGAATATGTGTAATGAACTAATTAGAATGTATGTGTTTCATATTTACTTATATGCTAATATATATTGATTAACAAGTTAATTTGATAGCTATTTTCTGATATTTTAATGACTAATAGGAGAAAATTTATTTGAAAATTTTTTTTTTAAATAGCTGCACATATGCAATCAATTTAAAATTTCAAAACAGTGATCCAAGTCTAATATTGTCGTCAAAGTAACATATTTAAATCATTTAATTACATTAAATTTTTTGAAAATTTAAACATTCTAAAGTTATACAAATAGTATAAAAAGAGATCTATTAAGTATAAGAAACTTGTCTTAATGTGAAAATACGTACAAATTCAGTTTACAACCAAAAAAATTTTTTTAGAAAAATAATTATTTTCAAGAAACCTTACACAAACAATACCAAAAATGTAAAACAGAAAATACTCACCATCACGTATTTTATGCTGCACATCATATTGTTCTTTAAGTTCTTCTAACTACAAAACATTTTACAATTGAATTAGAGCAAAAAGTATGAGATGATTACTCAAATAGCTAGTTTTATGGAGTGGGAAAAAAGTAAAGAAACACTTACTTTTGATAAATGAAATTCCAATTTCTTGAGGTATCTCTCCCCAGCTTTCATTTGCTGTAAAAAAAAATGATGCAAACATTCAGTAGTTAATACACAAAGCATAACAAACTCATGTTTACATAAAAGAGAATAAATTTTTCATAAGAATAATTTTTAAAAAATACATTACAAAGAAAGTTCAATATCTCCATCTAATGCATGTTTGATTCACAAATTAGTAGTTTTTAATATGATGCAAATTGGCAATCAAAATATTTATTAAAAAACAGGTAGAATATTGCATGAAATAATATGCAATACAGATAAACAAATTTTAAAAGAATATTTTTTTCCATAAAGAAAAATCAAAAATATCTAAATAGAAAATAACTGGTTTGTGAAAAAAAATATAAATAAAATTTTAAAAAATATATTTTTATATTCCAATTGACAATATTTTCAAATGCATTGACTATATCTTCAAAAAGTATTTATAAAAATGTATTTATAAAAATGTATTTATATAGATCCTAAATTCCAAATAAGTATATGAAAGAAAAATTTGCCTCAAAAAGCAAAATACTTTTTAATGAAAGAAATTTACATATAATTTATAAGTACTTTCATCTCTATCCTTGTTTATATATATATATATATATATATATTAGATTTAAATTTATCATAGAAACATAAATAAAAGACTATCACAGTTAATGCCTCACATTGGTAATATTGTTGGAGAATACATTTATAATTTCACTATTAAAACCAAACTTTAATACATAAAAGAATCATCTTAAAATCTAACTTTGCTCTTAACAACTGTATTAAATAATGGTAAAGGATCTCACAACTTAGAGATAACTAATAAGGAAACCAAAGTATGTAAGGGAGAATACTCAAATTATTTCTTATCAGTTTTGTTAGTGTATCCTCTTAATGTAGTTCTGAGCTGCCAGTGTAAAAATAATAAATTTAAAGTCTACTATACTTCATTTATTTGTATTTTGAGAAATGAAATATTGATATATATTTAAAGTGTGAATAAAAATGAAATTATTATAGTAAATGAAAAAAATCCTTTTGAAGGAAACCGCTGGAAAAAAATCACATTGCACAAAGATAGATGTCCAATTCTACAAAGATCCAATCTACCACATTCTCTTGGGATACAGTATAAAATTGACAAATTAAAAAATGACAAGTTTAGACAATGGATTAAATACAGATGAAAATTTGTTCCGAATTGTATGTGTGCATGGTGAGGAGTGAGTTCATAATTTTTGCCTTGGTCTAGTGATGAGGACGAAACCTCCCTCTCTAAACTTCCACACTATACTAATGGGAGAATTTTGAGCCTCAACAAATTTAATGTGCATTAGTCCCCCTACATAG
>BMAV01023896.1:261163-280138 GCA_019973955.1 Trichonephila inaurata madagascariensis
AAAAAATCAAGGGCTTTGGGGGGGTCCGGACCCCCAGGACTCCCCCCTTGTGTGCGCCACTGGTGGATGGTATTGCTCTTAAAACGTTTGAAATACTGCATAAGTAAAATTTTGTACAAAATACATATATCATTAATTATGCAAATTTTTACTTTAGACAATTTTCAGTTAGGTAGAGCAAAAGGAAAGCATTTAATGAGTTTCCTTAAAAATTTAATTTGCTTTTATGGACAGATATACACATATGCAAATTATAAATTTAAACTTCATAGATTTGTTTTTAAAATATTTTATCTCAAATATTAAAAGCAAGAGTATAAACATATATTTAACTATCTAAAAGAAAAAGTAAGCCTTTTTAGCTTATATTTAATCTTATACATGCAAAGTTAAAAATATTTCATATAGTTCATCAATATGTGGCAGAACATGTTTCAAAATAAGTTCAAACTAATTCAAGCTAAGAAAATTTAAATCACAAAGTTAAATGCAAGAATGAAGAATAATTCAAACATGGAACATACTAAAATAATTTTTTCAGAATGATTAAATTAGTTGATAAATCATGCAATGAAATAAAAGGATCTTATTTCGTACATGCACTTAAGAATTAAACAACTTAAGCTGTTATACAAAAAATACAGCTCAAACCATTATTATCTCTTGATGAAGAGACATGCATTTCAAGGCTAATGAATTTTCAACAACAATTAAGCTAATATAGACTTGAAGTCATTTTCAGCACAACATGCAAGATTATAAGCTGAAAAACTCACCTTCTCTAACTCATACAGTCTGCCTTGGGACTAGGATATCAATAAATAAATTTGATTACTCTCAATAATTATTTAAATAAACAAATTATTTGGAGTTTCAATCAACATATTTATTTCAAATAAATAGAAAATATTGTAAAGAATAAAATTTTCATTGCATTAAGGCTCTTTGAACTAATAAATTTAAGAAAATATAATTTTTCAAGATTTTACAAAGTAAAGTAAATATTTAATTAAAAATATGCACAAGTTAAACTTAAAAACATAATTTAAATCAACGTATAATGCTCTAAAAATTGGAGAGTAAAGTGGTTGGGAAAGAAATGCATTAAAATTTTAGCTTTACACAAATGATACGTATATATTAAATGAATAAAGTATGAATAAAAAAAATTAAAGGAATATAATTTAATAGAAATCGATTTTGCAAAAATCTTTTATTGAAGTTGATCATATTTTTATAATGTATATTCAAATACATATTCCAGAAATTTCATGCTGAACCTGAAAATTAAACATTCAGAAGTTAAACTAAAGCATGCTATGTTGAAATACACATTCCTCAGCTCAGGACTGGGCAATTAGCGGCCCACAAAAAGTTTTTATGCGGCCCGCTAAGACAGTCAGAAAATTCACTTTTAACCAAGATTTCTTTCCCCTGCGCAATCAAAAATTCATCTTTTATTTTTCACCATGAGAAAAACAAAAAGTACCTTCTACTAAAGTGTTTCTACTAAATCATCTGCAGATTTCAGGATTCTAAGAACATTGTACCTAAATTCAATTTGCTCTGTTATCTCATTATTGCTAAATTGATACAGCACCTGAGGAGCTACAGCTTGAACTTATTGACTTGAAGTCAGATCACAGTGGGAAAAAAATGTTTAATGCTATGCCAATGACTTTTACAAATCTTTGTCAGCTGAAAAATTTCTATGCATGAAGACATTTGCAGGGAAATTGTTCTTTATATTTTAGTTGACATATGTGTGAGCAGAGTTTTCTTGCATGAAGATCAGCAAGTGTAAATATAGATGCAAGTAGACTGACATTAACTTGTAGGCTGTGATGAGAATTTCAACAAGCAAAATGTATGAAATGGTACATTTGTCTCATTAAACTGATTCTAAAATTAAATGTGCTTGCAACTAAAGGCAATATGAAATTAGCACAATAAATAAATTGAATAACATTATTACTGTTTTATATAACTTCTATTTAATATTTTTATAATGAATGCAATCATTTTAAAAAGGTGCGGTCCTCCAGTATCCTCCGCTCCCACAATGCGATCCACGAGCCAAAAAAAAATGTGTCTTTGCCGATTTAATATATAATTGATAAATCATACAGCAGTTTACAAAATTATTCAAAACAAGATGGTGGAAGTATTATTTTAAAAATTAAAATTAATATTTTGAGATACAAAATAGTTTAACAAAAAGGCCACTGTTAAAAGCCTTTGTAACATACTTTAATTAAAATCTGTAAGAAAGTAGAAATGCTGAATCTACAGGGTAACAATGTGGATAGTTCATGGAATATCTTAATATGTTAAGTGCAACCATATCCATCATTAAAATATGTAAAATAATCAACAAATTATAGACTTTGAAGTACTTTCCATATAATCAGTAACTTTTTATTTCTTTCATAGTGCAAAAAAAAAGGAAATTTTTCTACCATTAAAAAATGTAACAGAATATTCATTTATTATTCTCCAAAAAAAAACTTTATACTTTTTTTAATGATTTAAGAATAAAAATACTAAAAGAAATTTAAAGCAATTTTCTGTAATTTTTTCACAAAAAATATAAATGGTCCACATAATATTCTTAGCAGTTGTAATTTGTAATTCTACATTCATTAAAGTGACAACTAAATGAAAATATCAATCAACATACCATAACAGATGATACTGATACATTATCAAACGCTAGCCTGGAGCTGGAAATATCATTCTTTGCTAACACAATACTATTTCTGGAAGAGATCATATTTATAAATA
The DNA here is from genome assembly GCA_019973955.1 of Trichonephila inaurata madagascariensis. Taxonomy (NCBI): domain Eukaryota; kingdom Metazoa; phylum Arthropoda; class Arachnida; order Araneae; family Nephilidae; genus Trichonephila; species Trichonephila inaurata. The sequence continues at coordinate 263,948 of BMAV01023896.1, forward strand.
TATTATACAATAAAATATTTGAAGCAATAACAACAAAAAAGAAATATAACTTACTTTAAACCTTTACATACGGAATCAAAAATAATCTGTGTACGCTCTGGACGAGGTGATTTATTATATTTTCCTGATTTAGAAGTTTTAATTGCATGAATCCAAGCAGCCCATGGTAAATTTTTTGAAGAATTCAAACTTGAATTTGGACTGAAGGTTGCACCTTTAAAGCAAAAGTTAGATTAAATCAATAAAAAATATTTTAATTTAAGAAATATTAAAGTAAGGAATTAACAATGAAATTTGTATAAAAATACTTTATAAAAATTTTTTTTTGTTTACCAAAAACACAAATTTAATGTTTACAAGCACACTGCTGTGCATTAAAATTGCAACACTGAGGAGAAAAGCTAACGCAAAAAAGATATTTATTGTACGTAAACAATATAGCATTAACAGAAAATGATTAAATTTACAAGCAGTTACAGGGGTTCGAAATTGGTAGAAACAGCTACCACCAGTGGCAGCTAAAATGGCCCTTACCAGGTTAGCTACAGAGACTAACTGGGCTTTGATGACAGAAACGAGCAACTCATTCCATGCTGCTTTAAGTCTATGCAACACTTTAACATTGGTATTAGCTGGAAAGGAGTCGCAAGCCAGTTTCTTAGCAACCCATGACCAGATGTTTTCAATGGGTGACAGATATGGAGGCTGTGCACCACCACTAGACGTAAGATGTCAGAAATGTACTGATCTGCCCCATTTCCTGACTAATGGTCCGTGATGTGGTTGTTTGGTTTTGAAGGACCAACCTCACAATATGTTTGTTCACTCAAGTGTTAGTTATGGGAGGGAGTAAAGATCCTGCATGCAGTTCAATACAATTCTCAGCAACCCATTGATTCCATATCCGCAAGACAGTGGTTGGGTTTTGATTAGTGTGATGGGCTTTATCCCAGAACGATAATCCACACTCTAGATAGGCAACAATAGTGCCTTTATTGAATTCCTAAACTTGCTGGTAAGCATTTCTTCCTCTTATTCAAGGCTAACACGATATTCTGAACAAATTCCGGCCTTGCAAAGCGCTTTCCAAATGAGAAATCCACTACACAACTTTCCTTTTTTCACACAGATATCGTTTCTCCCTTCTGTGTCGTCAAATGCGCCATCCTAACAATGGATATGCAATGCAATTCAACAATATGTCAATTGCATAACCCAACTTCTTCCTTTCATGTGATTTTGATGTTTATCAGATCATTCCTTTCTGGTGTTGCAATTTTAATAGCCAGCTGTGTAATTTTAAAAAATAAACACTCAAATGAAGGGGGGGGAGTAGTCAGCATGGAAAGTTTAAAGTCCATAAAATATTACAGAACTTGAGCAAATTAAGAATTTACACAAATTCAAATATCATTTTTAATAAAATTTGCTAAAAAAATTATACCCATAAAATTTTATTTTTGAATAGGATGCAGCATTTTTTAATTTGCTCATTAAAAATAGCCAATTTAGATAGTTAAAAAAAATATTGCTTGTAAGCTAAAAGTAATGCCACATCAACAATTATTTGCAAAATATATGAATAAATACTGATATGTTGATATACACTTGTCTTCGGGGGGAAAAACATGGGAAAAAAAGGCTCACTTTCCAAAAATTTCATGATATTTTTTTAAAAATATTACACTATCATTTGAGAATGGTTATGGATGACAACTTTTCTCATTTAGGAACACCATTTGTGTGATGACAAGGATGACAATCAAATGGTACTCTTCAAACTAACACATCACTTAGTGCAGAGCTTCAAGGTTTATATGGATTTATTGAGCAACTGCCATTAATAGTTTCCATAAAAGATATTTGTTCTGAACTTTGCATTTATGGCTCAGGTACTTTGCAACTATGTGACCTAGGGTTAACCCGTTCAGGACTACAATCACATATATGTGATGACGTGTGTTTCTTCTTCCAGTGATTGCACTTTCCCTGCTCTGAGGCCCATGATCACACCAGTGTGATCCAAGTTTGGAACATTTTTATATTAATTTATACACTATAGATGGTAGTTAAAGTCCATTTTTTTTTCAAATAATGTTTCACAAAACTTTGAACTTCAATATTGCTTTCGACTCTGGATTTTTTAAAATTAGATCTGGGATATTTATGAATGTAAACAACTGCACATGTTTAGATTCATAATCAGGCATTTAAAGGTTTGTGATCTATTGCACTCTGGATTTCTGTTTATATTTTGACTAAGTTGGAAAAAGATGGCAATTTTATTAGTTTATTGGGCATCAGACATTCATAATAATAGTTTCAGTATTTATTTTACTTTTGGCTAGTATTTACTACAACAATTTTAAAACTAAAAAAAAAACTTAAAATGCAGATTTTCATAGAACAAATGCAATGAGTCATTTTTAATGATAAAAAATTGTTTCTTCTTACTAAATCCTTTTTGATTTAGTAAGAACAAACGATTCTTTTTCCTTGCTATCACAACTAGTGTTGCCATTACCATAAGAACAAAAAATATAAGCAATATTAGGATTAATTAAAAATAAAAAAAGCAGCAAATAAAAATTAGCTGTTATTTAAAACATTTGTATCAGTTCAAGCCACAACAAGTTTATGTGAGAGAAAATTTACCTTTTGTGATTAGCCCGATAAGATTTTGTAAGTTTTGCACCTATTTTATTTTAATCATCATGATGAAAAGAGTACTTTTTCATTAAAATGAAAACATTTTCTATAACATTCGCAATTGTTTTTTTTAAACATAGGGAAAATTTTTGTACTGTAAATTCAGATGTTATCAATTATAGTAAATTGTAAATTTTAGCATATTCGATTCCATTAAAAATTTTATATTAATTTTAAATGAAGTTAGGCTTAGCAAGGAAATTCGCCCAGTCCCGTGCGTGCGTATACTCTTTGAACATGTGGGCCTGGGGAAACGTTTCTTTCTCCTTTTGCCAGGTTTGAAGGGGTTGACACAGAATTCATATCATTATTCTTTAACAAAGATATTTAAATAAAACAAAAGAATGATTGTGCACAGGACTAGCCTCCAGTATTAATTAGCTATGCTACTTAAAGGATATTTAAATAAAGAACATTTTAATTTTTAACTAATAATTGCTTTTAAAAACATGCATGTTGTTTTTAAATGATAATCTTAAGTCAACAAGATCATAGAACACTGCTTACATATGTTTGAGAAATCTAGAAAATGCCTTAACCCCTTTTTTAACTGCCATACACAGATTATACCTTGCTCAACCATTGTGTTAACTGTTATAAATGCCTTTCCAAATTATGAGCCCTTGCATTATGCTGTTATCTGTAAAACTATTCCAAAGGCTTAGGAATGCAATACAATATCCTTGACAGTGTTGCAAAGGATTTTCTTATTTATGCCTATTCTTTTCCCCCATTCCCCCAATACACTGCATAACTGAGTGCATCTGTGTAGAAAACAGCAGCATTGGGGTGGGAATTGTGCAACTTTCCCTCGGCTGTAAAGGGGTAAAACAACTTCATACATAGCCCTTTCTGCATCACTTTTAAAGATATTTTTTTAAATGCACAGAAATCATTTGTAGAAATAAACATTTGATTTTAGAGAAATTGTAAGGTAACAAAATTACTCAACAAATCAACTAAAGTAGTAAAATGTTTCATATTTTTATAAATGTAATCATCAATATATAATAAACAGACGTCTTTATGCTCAAAGTGTACTAATCAATTTTCTCTAGCACTATTTTTTCATAAACAGCTTACATGCTAATATAATTAAAATATGCAACAAAAAGAAGACTGCATTTAAATCTACATAGTACAGCTTAGAAATATTTAATGTTCAACATGTCAACTTTTATTAATAATGTTCAACATATATCAATAACTATACACAAAAACGTCAGAAGCTAGGAAATGACTAGTGTAAAACATACATACCAACAGTACTATACAATGTTTTAGTAGTACTTCCATCAAATGTAATATCATTACCAGAAGAAAAAGTTGCATCAGCAGAATTAGTCCTTCTATGAGACAAACCAGCAAATGATTTGCTTCGACATATGCCTTCAGTTAAGTATATATCTGGTAACTGTTTACTTCGTTTTTTTTCGTTTAGTGACATATTGTCTAGAAAATAGCAAATGGAAAATTTTACTTTCAACTGTCAAAATGAAATTATATATAAAGATTTTCATATAAATAAGACATTCATAACAACTTTTAAATGAGTACTAATATAATGCTCTCTGAAACTTGCTCCACAACATCTTATGAATATGCAAACATATAGATTACCACATAAGGCCAAATAAATTAATTCTACATTTGCTTAAAAGAAAATTTGTTATACAGAAGTTGCACTACAATATTTATATTCTGTTTACTAATGTAAATATTAATGATTTTTTGATATGTGAGAATACAGCTCACAGATAAATATATTTTGTGTTTTCTACAAAACTAACTCAGTTTAAGAAGAAAAAATTTCACAGTAGTGTACTCTTTTGATTGGAGATTTTAAAAAAATGTGAATCCCAGGGATTCTAAAATCAATTTTGAGTAAAGAAAACATAACTAAGCTTGGATGAGGACAAACAAAACATAATTTAAGAAGAAAAAAATTTCACAGTAGTGTACTCTTTTGATAGGAGATTTTAAAAAAATGTGAATCCCAGGGATTCTAAAATCAATCTTGAGTAAAAAAAACATAACTAAGCTTGGATGAGGACAAACAAAACATAATTAAGTTAATAAATATATTACAAGCACTTTCAAATCAAATTAATTAGCAGCAGGAATAATAAAAGCTAACATATAAAATGTATGCTTAAATTGTACTCAAATAAAAATGACTGAAGTTAAAAATATCCAGTATTCAACATATAATACATTCAAAATATATATAATAAACATATTCAATATTTGCACAGTAAAAATTACATGGTGCAAAGGTCAAATAAAAATATTTACCATTTTTTGTTTCATTTACTTTTTTGTACAGGTAATTAGGTAATGATATTTATGTAAATAATGAAAATTCTTTTATGGATAAAGATATATTTTTAATTCACTTTCAACAAACCCTATTAACATATAACTAATCCAAGTTGAAAATATCTCACATTCGCAAAATATTTTTCAACAAAATAATATTTTGTGTACTGTTTTAACAAAAGAGAAAAATTTAATTAAAAAACATATGTATACTAAATAACATCTTAAGATACTTAATTTTAGAACATTGCTATAAGTTTTTTTTTTCTTTTACCTATCATTATTTCATTCGATGATACTTACAAAGAACATTCAACTGTGTATAATTAAATTTTTAGGAATAATATTTAGGCTACTCTCCAGTCATCCACAATTTCAACATGTCTTCTGAAGTATCATTGTATAAATGAATTTTGTGATCAGATCAATCAAGCAAATGCCCATAAAGTGGCCATGACCCCAAATTAGCTAACTTTAAATTTGGGGGGTTTTTTTAACACGCAACAACCAAAATTCACAAAATCTGTAGACACTATAAAGGCTCTGTGAGTATTCTTTAATATCTAATAACTTTTCATTTTTAAGTTAAAGAATACACTAGATTATTAGTATTAAATAGTGGTTTTGTATGTGTAATGAAAGGTTAAATTATATTTGTATTCATAAATTATACAGTTATTTTCATACAAAATTTCTTTATAATCAATTATCAACAAATGTTTCAATTTTTATTCCCAGTTTAGGTTTTTCTATATACATGGTTCTGAAAATGTTTTTTTGGAGAAAAAATGGGGTCATAAATAAATAAAAAAAAGAGAAAATTTGTTTTATTTGATAATAAGTCTAGTAACTTAGAGAATATAGCTGTTAAAAATATTTTAACACAGCAAGAGCTTTGAGCTCAAGTTCATCATCTTAATGAAAATAATGGTATAATAATAACCACAAATTTTTCTAGTTTAAATTTGTCTTAAAAATGTTTAAATAGTCCACTTATCCATAACACACACACACACACAAATTCCCAATTCCCTACAAACCCATGCAATCTTGATCTATTTTGTCAAAAAGGAAAATTAGATTTTCTATCAAGTTTTAACAAATTGCCTTCAAACTTTTTATCTTTTTATACCACAAATACAGAATTTGTTTTCATCAGAAAAATATTTATTTCTGGCATTTTATAGAGATTATTTAAGTATTTATATTGAAAAGTTAAGATCCTAAGTTTATTGCTCCAGAGAGAGTGAAACATACAGGGTATTTTGTAACAAATTTGGTCACAATGTTTTTCAAATAATTTTAGAGCAATACTACATCCAAACAATTTTCAACGTTTTGTAATAAGTATGATACAAGATAGGATTTATCTCTCTCAATGGTAGCTTGGGATTCAATTTTGTGTTACTCCTGATGGCTTTTGTGATAGGCATCTCTCAGTGATTGTGATTTTAACAGTTAAACTTACAACAAAAATATTAATCATTCACTATTACTGAAAAATATAGGATCTCCTAAAAATCTGAACAATTTATTTCAAATAATTTTTTCTCTTCCTCTAGGAATCTACTAATAGTTTTCTGATAATCTAATGAATTACTTTTTCTTTCAGAATTTATGCTGCTACTAAGCTCAAAATTTACTACTAAAAGAACAAATAGCAAAGTATTGAAATAACATCAATTTAATAAATATATAAATTTGGGAAACATCATTGGGAATCTAATGAAAGCATAGACTTTTACTAACAAATATTAAGCTGTTTCAAAACTTAAAATTTTTTTTAACTGCATTTTTTGTTGTAACCAATGCTTATTTCGTTTCCATTACTTCAACAGTTGAAGAGTTAAAAAATAAAAATTATCCCAAAATAAGATCTGGATATTCATGCAAGAATTAAATAACTATTTCACATTAAAATTTAGCAAAATAAAATTCTGAATTCAGAAGAACTGCATTGCAGTATCAAGCATTCAAACAACTAAGATTGATTGAAAGATTTATATTAGGATGTATGGATTATTTAAGATACACTAATTCTATGTTTTTCTTCAGATATCAGGATTTTTTTTAATAAAAATTATGGAAAAAATCCTGAGATTGATAAATAATAACTATTAATAATTATATGAATAAAATTTCAATATCTATTTCCAAAATAATAATAATATAACCTTATATGAGTGTTTAGCATAATTTCTGTATATCGTATATTTTTACAAAATGAAGCTCAATCAGGATAACAAAGCAAATAAGAATAGATATTAAAAAATATTAACCGAAAAGCAAGAATTATAAAAAATATAAAACAAAAAGTTGCAATTTTGAAATATTGAAAGTTTTTATAAATCAATAAATTCAAGTTCACATAATGCAGAACAATAATCATTTATAAAGTCAAACTAAAAGCAAAATAGAATTAAAACATAAATATACAAATAACAGAAAATGTAGATTTATGTAATTTGTAAGGAGAATATCTAACAAGGAAACCAAATTTTATCTTTTAAGAAAATAGAAAAATATAACTTGGTTTCAGAATGTAAGATATTTCTTTAGAAATACAAGAGAATGATAAAATTGTTTGTTATGTGAATGTAGCAATGAGTTGACCCACACAAACAAATTTTACAAAATATGATTTGAAAATACTTTGTAAACATATGGTTCAAATATGATTTACAACAAAATGTGTGTTCTACAAACGATTTTCAAGTTTTGTAAAAATACTGACATAATATTGACTACAAATATATTCAGACCTTGGACATAATATATGACAGCCCTACAAAGAATAATGAAAAAAATAATAGTGCCCTGAGTTGCTTAAGATACTGAAATATAAACTTAGAAAAGCATATATATATATATATATATATATATATAAGCACTTTTTAATCAGTAGCTAAATTTTCTTGAAATTTTTTAGACCTTAATACACTGGGTCTGAGAGATCAATGCATTTATTTAACAATAAACAAATTTCTAAGTATATAATAAGTTTTTCCTTAATATATATATATTTACTTTCATTGTACTAACTTTCAAAATATAAGTTATAATATAAAGTTCAAATTGTAATAGTATTGTACATTTGATCATTTAGAATACCATCTATTCCTATCTAACAGTTATTTCCCACTTTTACATAAAAACTACAATGAAGCTATGTAGATAGCTGAAGTACTTATTAGTTATCTGCAATTAAATGTAAATACCCAAATAATGTTACTTTAATTACCTTTTGTGACAAAAACGTAAGCTATCATATAAAGTCTGGTATGACCAATAAATTTTGAAACTATAGACAAACAGTTTTAATTATAAGATAAATAAGTATTTAAAAATTGCAGAGATGTGATGTAAATATACAGTAATTACAAAAATAAATTAAATTTATTAGTTTAAAAAGAAAATTTTCTAATTCTCAAATGCTTTGAACACAATTATAATTAGTTTTAAAGTTTTTATAGTCAAATTCCTGACAGAAATAAATTTACATACCATACAGTAAATTAACTTTAGTCTACATTTCAGAAGGAAACGTATTTTAAGACCGACGTCTCAATTTTATAAGTGATGATTTGACTCATAAACTCAACATTTATTAGCTCTGAATTATATGTAATCTCAACTTCAAAGTATGTTGTAATACACTTGAAGAAAAAATGATTAAAGCAAGTAGTGCCAATGAAATATCAAGAAGCATCTTGTCATCTAGGCCCTCTATTATAGATGGTTCATAAAACTTAAAACAATGAAAAATAATTTTCTGACAGTTTCTGGACATTCTGCACCTATCTTACTTCAAAATTCAAATGAAATTAAATAAATTATTAATCAGTTCATTCAACTCTAACAAAAGAGCTTTTAAATAGGCATTTTAGCTGGATTATAAAGTGAAAAATATTGAAAATTTCAATTTTATGTGAAGAATAAATAAAATCCTAATGCATAGTTCAGAAATTTATGAATGAAACAGTGAACCATCGTAAAAACAAATAAGAGAAATATCTTTTTCAAAAAATAAAATTCTTTAAATTTTATTATAGATTAAAAATGCCAAAAATCAACAAAAAAGTCTTTCTGTATTACATTCTTTTATTGGCAGAGTGTAGATTAGGGCAGTGATCCGCAACCTTTTTATCACTGCGGACAGGTCAACGTTTGATAATTTTACCGCGGCCCGCTGAGGGTGGGACACACGTTGATTGTTTATATTTTAGATTGTTTTGATTTAACAATTTTAATTTAGTTACATTTAAATATGCCTTCAGAATAAAATATAGTTACACCAAAAATGAATAAAAGTGATTTAACGTGGAATATAAAGGGATTTCCGTGAAAAGTTGCGCAAATCCGAGAGAAATGCACCACTTTATATAAAATGGCAATAGTTTAATGTTCTTTAGGCGGTCCAGCACCATTTGATCTATGGACCAGTACCGGTCCGCGGACCGGGGGTTGCGGATCACTGGATTAGGGTACCCCTTGAATATCATAGTGATAGCTTTTAGATTACAAAGTGAGAATAATTTTGTTCTGGCAGACTGTCTTAGGTAACCCTAACACAATGAAAAAAAAATGAAGTCTTATTTTGAAAAGGTCATATGTTCTCTGCACTTGATTGCTATTTATTATTTAAAATTTGTAGATGTTTTTACAAAAATAGACAATTTTCAGATTATCTTTTTTATTGTTCTTTTGGAAAAACATTTATATTTTTGGATTTGAAAGTGTTCCTGCTTTTTAGTGATAATTTTTTTCTTTCAGTTTTTATTTGTATTCTTGTTACTTTGAATTATCCAGAATAATATGTCTGTGAAGTATGATTTGGAACAAAAGAATAAAATGACTGTGATACAGTGATATATGGACAAAGGATTGACTGATTTGAATGTTGTATGTAGTCTGCTAGAATGCTATTCCTTGGGTTGAAAAGAAAGCATTGATGGAAATATGACAAGGAAAGTGGGAATACTACATAAAAGGTATCGTATTAGAAGGTGTGTATAAATGAAAAGCTTGTTTGAGGAAAAGCAAGATAAGTATCCTTCAGATTTTAATGATGAAAAATATGCGTGTACATAAATTTAACCCTGACTTCTCATTTCTTTTAAAACTGATATTTCAAAGAAGTGTCATACATTGGATGAGTTTTTGTAGATAAGAATGTATGTGTTAGAAAGTTCTATGCTTGGAGGTCTTGATGGGATAGTAGAAACTGGTGAAAGCATATTAGACAAGCGGAATAATAGAGCCTAAAGAATGAATGGAACCTGGATATTTGGACAGGTTAAAAAAGGTTCTAACAGGTGTTTTTTCTAAACAACTAAGGACACATTGAAGGCAATTATACTTGAATACATTAAAGAAAACATAAAGGAGGGTTAATGATAATAGACTGCTAGAAAGTTTGACTAATTCATGATTAGTCATAAGCTTTAATCTATGATTTCTAATTTTAAAAGCATTGCAATTTGTATTTTTGCTTGTTGCTATTTTATTATTTGCTATTTCACTCTCTGTGAACTACTATCAATTCATATCAGTGTTAGCGCTACCAGTGTTTTTTTTTTTTCCTAACAATCGCCAAAAAAATCCCCAAGAAGAATCCTATATTCTACACTTTATTAAATGAAACATTGTAAAGGATATATACGTCTTTTTTTCATTCGATCAGTTACTTTCAAATTTTTAAAATAAAAAGTGATAAATACTGAGAAAAGTTGCCTAAAAAAAATATTCTGAAGAAATTTCACAATTCTAGTCCTGTTTTATTACTGTTCACAATATTATGAGGAAATTTAATGGATTTAATATAATCTAGGGAAATGTAATATCTAAAAAATTTTTACAACTTAAATATAATTTCTTTTCCATTAAAACTGTTCATAAAATAAACAAACTGATGGGTGAGTTAGTGAGTGATTCTATTCAGCTATTCAAGGGCTTTTGGTGAAGGACCTTGTAAATTTGAACCATGGTCAAGTGACGAGGGGATGATACCTGAGCTGCACCCTCCTCTCCTAGCTTTCACACCCAACCAATGGGAGGAGCCTCGACATATTTAATGTGCATCAGCCCCCTCTGCATGATGAGTCTTTCAGCAGTACTCAACTCAAACTCATGACACGCTGGCCACAAGTTCATTACCTTGACCACTAAGCTACCGCAGCCAACAAATTGACGGAACAGATGTAACAGTTTAATGCAAATTTTCTTCAATTTCAAAATTACAAAAAAAGGCATTTTTCAATGTATGTAAATAGTGATTTTAGATTATTAAGAAATTATAAAATAATACCTGTATGGTAAGAAAGAAGATTTTTTGTAATATAATATAAAAGTTTTCTATACATAAAAAAAATTGATATTTACAAGCAGAAAGTTTCAAAAATCTGATTCAAAATTACCATAAAAAATCATTTTTAAACAAAGTTATTGGTACTTTTCCTTACCAATTTAACTACATTTTCAAAGTCAAAAATGGGTATGTTTGCATTATTTCTTTTCTTAATACCTTGGGCTCTACATTCAAAACCTTTATACTTTCTCTTTTTGGTACTTGCTATTAGACAAATCAAAAATCATTACAATTGCTGTGATATACAGCAAATAATCAAAAAAGTGTTCCTGCACAGGCTCAAACACAATTACCCCTAGTTCATAAGTTGCCTTATTTTTCTTCTCATAATTTTTTTGCAAAAAATGCTTAAAATTTTGGACGTATCTTCTAAGGAAAAGAACATATAATGGAATACTTCCAAAAATATGGACTCATTCCATCAGAGAAAAAGTGCGTTATAACAGAGAAAATATGTCTATTTATCTAAAAACAGTCAAGCCGCAGTCTGAATAATATTAATTGTTGTTAAATACTAAGCTAATAGATGTCTTAATGGAATACGAAAATATATGAAATTAAATTTAATCAAAAGAAAAATAAAGGTTCTATTGTATAAAAGTCTTTTAAGATCAGTATTAACTTATGTATGTGAAACTTGGTCCATGTATCAAACAAATGAGAATATGATTAGTATCTAGGAAAGGAAGATTAAGATTTATTTTTGGAGGAATTCAGAGAAATGGCACATGGCAAAGAAGATCAAATTTTGAGCTTTATCACTCATATAAAGAATCTGATATCATTAACTTCATTGAAGTACAATGAACATAATGGGCAGGCCACGTTGTCAGAATGGACAAAGACCACACCACTAAAAAAGTGTTCAATGACCAACCAATTGCTACACGGAGAAAAGGCAGACCAAATCTAAGATGGATTGATGGCCTAGAAAAAGATCTCCTAGTTTTGAGATAAAAATTGGAGAAAACTCGCATGAAGAAGGCTGAACTGGAAAAGGTTTCTTGAGAAGGCCAAGACCCACCCTGGGCTGTCGAGCCACTATGGAAGGAAGGAAATACTATGTTCAACTGAAATTTGATTGTTTTTTTATCAAAGTAATGGAACTTAAGTGATGAAATATAATTTGAATTTTGTTATTTATGCAGATAAATTTTGGCACAAAAATTCTTCAAAATTTTCATCTATTTGTATCCATTACATAAAAACTCTTTTTATCCTAGTCTACTTCACTTGAAAATTTTCGTAGATAAAATTTAATTTCTGTTCCTACACCATTACTAAAAACTCTCCCTCCCCCTCTTACAGAAAAAGAACTGAAAAATAAAATAAAATAAAATATAGAAGAAAAGCAGTTACATTAAATGTATTCTAAATGACTGATTCAAAATGTAAAATCAGTTAATTAAAAAAAAGTTAATAAATGCAACACTAAAAAAACCACACAAGACTACGGATAAAACATGAAAATAAAAATGACATTTTGCAAAGCAAAGAACATATCTCATTTTGAATGCATACATCTAATTAATTCAATCATATACAAATGTGTATATTTTGTAGGAAGTGCTTGTTAGCCATTTATTGTATCCTCTCTTCACTTCTTTTAAGCACTTATAATTAAATATTAACATCATTATCATGAAATGCAAAAACTTTGAGTAACTGGTTGCATCAGTCAAATACAAAGGTAAGAAATTGAATTTATCAACACGCTACAATTGGCATGGATGTTAGAAAATTAACTTCTACAATTACCCAGCAAACGTAAATATTATACATATCCTATTTACCACAATGTGTGTATATATATATATATATATAGGATATTAGGTTTCAAATCACTTATAATTACGGGATGTCATCAATCTATTATACAGAAAAACTGCACATAAATTAATAGCATGGAAATTAAGTGAATTAAATTCATAGCAATACTTCGGTTTAGCAAAAAAATTAAGTACCAGTATTAAAAAATTCTTATTGAGTAGAAGGTAACATTTCTTTTACATGTTCGTCGTTAGTACATACGAATTCGAAAACACAGCTCTCAATTTTGAAACCATATCTCACTCGATTAGCCGTTTGTTGATACTTATTTGTTGGTTGACGCAATAAGCTCGAGATGAGATGTATGTGTTTCCAGGAGTTCAAGTATTTTTTGATAATATGATGGACTAGATAAGAGCCAATAATATGATGATGGTCAAACAACTCGGTATTATAATAGCAGTTTAATACAGAAAATATTTTTGTTCTTTTCGTTGATAGTTGTACCTTTCCTGAAGTTGCAGAATTTTTATGTGGCCCTAATCAGTTTAAAAACAAATGACACCCATGAAAATATTAACCCAGACATCTTTGGGATCCAGGAAACTGATCTGAACTCGACTGATTCATTACATATTCCTAAATATTCTATCCATCACTCAGATATATCTAAAAACTGTGAAGATGGTACAATTGTAATTGTAAAAATTACTATTCAATACTACATGATAACCATTACACTCCGTACTTCAGAAAATACCTCCAGTCGCATCAAAAACAGAAATGACCAATTCTTCACACGCTCTTCACATCTATCCCTTCCAACCAAAATCATCAATTTACCGATCTAGAAAACATTTTTGACAAGTGGTGAGCACAAGCGTAGGGTTTAGAGGGTTCAAAACCCTTCCCAAACACCAACACATTTTAAAATTTTAACACAAAGATTATGTCTTGGCAATTTCGTCTATGTTCGTCTTTTGCTTTTTAAAAAAAAATATCACCTCCCCCGTAAAAGTAATCAGTGTATGTCATTGTTCTTGACAACAACCACAACTGTCTTGATCGGTAATTTCAAAACTAAATTTTCTTCCTGGAACCGCAGAAAAGGCAAAATGATTTGGTTGTATAATTAATGATATATGCACCGGCAACAACTTTATCATAGCAGCTATACTTCATATCCCCCATTTTCCGGAGATAATAATTACAATAACTAAATCATTTATTTTACAAATCTTAAAAGCATACTCTTCAGCTTGGAAACTCCCCCCGTGGCACCAATAACTCACAATTTTACTTCAAAAAACTCTCAGTCGCCCTCGTCTAACTCTTATTGCAACTAAAAGTTTTAAATTCAACTAAAAAAATAACCTCAAAGATACGAGTATACTCAGTTAATGCTATCAACTAAATTAATAATGCAATCAACTCCTTCCCCTCTGCAATTAAAAATACAATTCACTCTTCAAATATAACAAAAACAATTAAAACTCCACATCTCCATCTCCTCTACCTACATTTGGGGCTTTATAGAATGCGCAAACTCTCCAGAAATAATACAAATATCCCTCCTCCCTCTTTCCAAAATGGAGAACTCAATAGACTGCAAAAACAAATTAAAGAACAAATTAAAATTCATAGAAACAATAAGTGGGTGGAGGTGCAAATCCGTTAGGACAGAACCCGCGTCCTAAGAATCCGCAGCCGAATAACATAACCACTTGACAAAAATTATAGCTCCTGTTCGGAAGCTGTTACTAGCTTATGTAGATACCGCTATAGTCCAAAATTCGCTCTCATTTGTATTATTTAGTGAATAAAAACCATGAGAATAAAAGTAGAGAGAAAATGCGTGGAAGGAAATTGGTACTTCCTTAAGAATTTCTGGTAAGTTAATTAATTTTTTACATTATGTTGATCTTTAACTCTTGAAAAAATTGATGATAGGTTGTATGTTATAGGTTGTACATCTTTAGCGACGAATCCAGATTCAGTCTCAGCAGTGATGACAATCGTGTTCGTGTGTGGAGACCCCGTGGTGAACGCCTCAATCCTGCCTTTGCTTTAGAGTGACACACCCCTCCCACAACTGGTGTGATGGTATGGGGTGTCATTGCCTACAATACATGGTCACCCCTAGTATTGATCCATGGCACCATGATAGTCCAGCGGTATGTCCATGACATCCTGCAACCACATGTGTTGCCACTCATGCAACGGCTCCCAGGAGCCATTTTTCAACGGGACAATGCTCGGCTTCACACTGCAAGGGTGTCACATGACTGTCTTCCCACTGTTACTACCCTTTCTTGGCCTGCCCGATCCCCAGATTTGTCCTTAATTGAGTATATCTGGAATCATTTGAGCCGGCGAGTTGGGCATCCCACGAGTTTGAATGAACTAGAGCAGTGCTTCTCAAACTTTCACTACTGGCGACCCATTTCTCAATCATAATTTTTATTGCGCCCTCCCTCTTATACAATAATAATGCGCTTTGTCGCTAAAGCTACCATACGGTCTTAATTATAAACCGTACAAATTCACAAGAAAGTATTAAATTTTGTATTTGTTACTTTTAAGTAATATATATTTTAAGCAAATTATATATACTTTTATAAGTAACTAGCTGGTACACATATTCTTCGCACGGGTGAATTGAAAAATTAAACACACAATGCAGACTGAAGGATAAAGGAGTTTTTAAAGAGTTAATTTTACGGAAATTGTAAATTAAAAAAAAAAGCTTTTTGCACATCTCAGCTAAATAAAAAACCATGTTTGATTAATTTTAAGTCTGTAGATATAACAGCTGATAAAAAAGGTTTTTTTTTTAAATTTATAATTCTCGTAACTCTGTTGTGGGTCGAATTTTGAAAAAACCTTCCTTCTGCTCAGCAAAAATAACACATTGTCACAAATTTTGTGTAATAAACTCTTAAAATAGCGTAAATAATTTGTATCTGGATGTGTAATATTTTAATATTAAATCTCTATATACAATATTGAATTTAATGAACAATCTC
>BMAV01023897.1:11015-21168 GCA_019973955.1 Trichonephila inaurata madagascariensis
AAAAATGCTTCTATTATAATAATATTTTGCCTGTACATAGCTCAGACCTTTGTACAGAGGCTCAACTATGATTTGTGAAAAATTCACTTTATTTTCAGAGTTACAACCGATTGAACTATATAATTATCGGCGTTTTTTTCTTAAAATTTCTCCCCTCTGTTGTCGTAAAACATGGATAAACCCACTTCTAAGTTATATATTTCGAAAATTCTAGTTGAGCCTCTGTACAGAGGTCTGAGCTATATACAGGCAAAATATTATTATAATAGAAGCAGTTTTCACGAAAGGAGAACATTTTGAAAATGGGTCATTCTATGTTCATTTTTTGTCAAAATATTTTGTACTTAAATAATTTTTTATTATAATACTATTCTTAAAACAATTTTATATACATTTTCTAATCTAAGTGACACTAAATATCATAAATATTATCCATTTACACGCTTTTGCAAAAATCACGGTTCCGAACGTAGTCGGATACCTTAAACGAAAATCAAAAATTTCAATTATAATCTAGAATTTATTCGATGAGATATATTTACTGTCTCAATAATTCAAAGATTACGTTAAACTTCCTTTCAGCGTTAATTTATAGCAATAAAACTGGAATTTAGTTAACTTAAATTAGTGTTTGTATTTTTCTGTAGATAAATTAACTTTATTGAACGTTCAGTCCCTAAAGAACTTAACTAAATTATACAGTTCTTGTCTTTTTCAGATGAAACATTTCATTTTATTTTCATTATAATCAATTTATTTTCGCTCTGGTGAAATATTATTATCCCACTGGAAATAAGTAAACTTGTATTTATACTCTTACAATCACTTTACATTACTTATTTATGTTAAGTTATTTTTAAAATAATATTTAGATTTGAAAAATTTTATAAAAATCGTTTTGCTTTTGAAAAATCTAATTTAAGTCGCTAATTTTATTTGTAAAATTATCATCTGCAAAGGATGTAATTCGATTTCATATATTATTTGATGCACAATTTTAGAAATGGGCAACTGTTAATAAAATTATTAAATTGTTATTTTATTTTACAGAAAAAGAACAAAACTCAGAACTATCTTCGGTTATAGAATAATTCAGATTGTAAGTTTGAAATGGAAGATGGAAGATAAGTTTATATACGTATGTGTTTTGTCTTACACAATTGTATTTGATAAAAACTATTTATTTCTTCGTTTTAAAAAGTGTATGATACTTTATTTGGTATCTGTATTTTTCTTATCAATTTCAAATTCTTATTTTCAAAGCAGTAAAACTTTAATTTTATTAAGAGCTTTAAAAGCTAAGCTTCACTATTTTTTGCTTGATGTTGCTATTTGTATTTGTCAAAACTTTTATTCATCTTTAAAGGAGTAATAGTTTGTGAAATAAAATAGCCTCCAGTGACAATTAATAAATATTATTTCCTTTTTTGATTCTAACTTGTAGAGTATTTGACGTTAAAGATTAAACTAAATGTGGTAAATTCGTGGATGGGTTCAACGACGTCTCTGTCCTCGTAACAATTATTTATTAATTTTAGTTAGGTTACACAAAGACAACACATGTCATCAATAAAAACAATGGGCAAAAAACGTGGATTGTTTTTCTTCGCTCTACGAAAAACAATCTTCCTCACCTAGCCTGCATTAAAGCTAGAGGGCGCTTCTATTGTTCGGAACAGTCAGTTACAACTATATATATATGTAATATAAAAATAGATATATTATTTATAAGTTTTAACCTAGACCTTGGATGATGCAAGATCATGTAAGTATTTCGTCAGCTTTTTCCCTCCAGACACTAATCCTTCCCTATAGACTTGGTACCACCTCTGTCTAGGGGGACAGAACCAATAGAATCCTAGGGAGCCCCATAAAGCATGTCTTTTGGGGAATCTCACTCTTCGCTATCTCTTTCGATTTTCCCCCATATAAATACCTTTGTTCCCCTAAGTCGGGGTTCTTTTGCCATGTAAAAAGTATTGTAACACGTGGCTTCAGTGCTCTTCCTATGAAGGAAACCCCGTACACTCAATAAAGATTTTAAAGTCCATAGCTGTCGTTACTGGGTCGTTAAATTGTGTCATATATATATATACAGTGGGTGATCGGTTAAAGAACATAATCCGTTCCAAGACTATGTTCGCTATTCGAATTGTTCGTTAACTCATCATCGATTCACCATAGACTTCTATGTGAAATCGATTAATTTGTTCTGGAGACCCTAAAAAAATGAAATCAAAACCGAAACTGATGGTCTAATTTGTATGAACATTCTATTTGAATTTTTTTTCAATAGAACTTAGTTTAATAGGCAAGAAAAATAGTTCAGGAGAGATGAAAAACGATTTTTAGTCCATTTCTCATATTTCACTTAGTTTTACGGTGGTAGCGCGTCATCGGCACCTTTATATTTTATAGTCTGCACTGTTTGAAAAAATTAAGAATTCGCTTAATCTATTTGCCATGCCACCAAATGCACTTGCCCATAACTTATCAGATCTCAGAAAATACTGATATTCATATTTTATTCAAGTTTTCAAATGTGTATTGATTTTAGTCATAATAATAATTATTCATTGTTAATTCAAGTTTCATTTAGTAATTATCAATACTAAGCATGCTTTAAACATTTCTCCTTGCAGTGATCTTATTTTTTATGCAAAATGATAACAAATGTTTAATATTAATTTTTTTTCAGAGCCGAGAAGTGTTCGTTATCCGGACACCCAAATCTTTCGTGAAAGTGTTCGTTAACCGATCACCCACTGTGTATATATATATATATTAGCTATTGCTTGAATGACTCAAACTTGAAAAATCATCCTTAAATTTTTGTAATAATAATTCACAAACTTTTCTTCTTTGATTTTTCCTTTACTGTTAGGATCTATAACACTAAATTACAAGGGCGTCTTTGTTTGAATCCAATTTGGAAGCTCGCTAATTTAAGACTAAAGCAATAATTGCTCTTTATATTTTTATTATCCTAGTCCAAGGAATCAGATATGCATTTACTTTCTGCAGCAATGATAATTTTATATATTTATTCACTGACTTTTCCTCGTATCAGTGTCAATCCAAAACTTTTGGATTGATACTGAAAATAGATTTTAGAGATGGTGGATTTTTTCCAGATATAAAACTACATTATTATATGTAATCTATTTAAACAAAACTAATTAAATTATAATTTAATAAGGCTGCGATAAAAAAAACTCCAATAAAATCTTGATAAATATTTTTTTCTACAAACACTATTTAAATTATTAATCTCAAAAGTAACATTAATTTTAAATTTTTACTTTTAGTTCTTGTTTTACATACTTCCAGTACTTCTCCATTTCATCTGCAAGACGTCCAATTGAGTAATTTTGAAAATATAAGCAATTCTTAATGTTAAGAAGAAAAAAAAAGAAACGAACTATGGAAATCAAATAGCTTTGAACGGCAAAAGTCATTTCAGGAACCTATAGTACTCTTCAACGAAATTCAAATAGATGACATTAAATGGTTCTGGAGAAAATTAAAGTAAATTCTGAATAAAAGAAACATTACCCGAAGAATTGTATTACCACACCGTAACTGACAATAAAGTAATATTACTTTGCCAACGATCCAAAGATTAAAAATATTGTTACGAATTTTGTGTCATGAATGCTTAAACAGTGTAAGTAATTTATATCTGAATATGTAATACGTCACTATTATTCTCAATTGCATTAATTTTATGCTAAAATTGTAATATTCCCAAGCAATGCCATTCCTTACATTATATTTGGTGATTCAATGGAAACTTGGCGGAATGCTGGTGATGGAGCCAAGTTCGCATCATTATTGAGACTATTTCGGTGACCATATGGATGCTTCTGGAAATTACTCGAGAAATCTACTAATATCACAATCTATGACGTTAGCGGATTTTTCGAAAAAATTCTTATAGACTATAAATGGGGAGTCGCTCGCCGAAACTGAGTTAGTATTGTTTTGACCGTTGAAGAGTCCGTATTGTCTTGAGCTATTTAAGATTTGCTTCGATCAAGCGATTGCTTGCGAATACATTACGTATTTGTGTTTCTAGAAGTTGATAGTTGTGTCTGAGTGCTGTAGAAAGTGTGAAGACCTTCTGGGATTTATTTTTCAAATGTTACTGTTGTATTCTGCATTTCTAAGGATTGTTTTACAACAATAAGTTTCCTTCGCTTCTGAAGAATTGTCTTGCTCTTTGATACTGATAGCATAAAATCCTCGTACCCCGTTCTGGGTAGCAATATATTGCTGGAAATTAAGAGTTCCTATAGTAAAATTTGAATTTGTTCTGAAGACATCCTTGTGTTTTCCATAGCGTATATTTAAAGTATTAAAAAGTTATCATAAATAATAAGTAAACAATTATATTATTTTCTTGTTAAGATTACTACGTTCTCGATATAGACTTAATAATTTAAACAGTACTTTAAATTATAGCAGTGTTTTCGAACTGTAATGCACATAACCCTTAGAATACGCAAATTAATTAATTATTACTAAGTTTGAAGATTTGACAAGTGGAACATCGTTGTTGAAGAAAACGCGCGTGGATTCTCGATTTTAATTCAATCTACCATTAGTGTGTGTGTGTATGTGTATGCTTGTGTGTGTGTGCGTGCGTGCGCGTGGGGAGAGACCTCCTTCAGTGTTGTTCTCTCCACACGGTTGTAGTTAAAAGCCTTTTATGGCAGCCTGTTACAAATAAAATACGGAATCGACAGCATACATGTATCGATGCGTCTTGTTGACGATACAGTGAAAAACAAAGAATATTTTTGAAGAAAAATTAGATTTTTACGGCTTATTTTAAGACTCAATTTGAAGTCTATAATACAAAAAAGATAAGGAAGTCATAAGAAAGAAATTTCAAGAGGTTAATCAACAAACAGTTCTTGTCAATTAATAATCTTGTTGCATTCAAAATGCTTTAAGTATAAAATAAAAAATAACGGAAAAATTACAAGAAAATAGTCTTTATGAACAGTTGTAATTTAATAAAACCGGGCTACAAAGTCAATGAATGATGCAGTGAAATTTAGGCAAATGAAGTATAAGTCACGGTTATACTCTTCGGTTGCCTTTGGTTTCACTATAACCCTAGAACATCATTACTTCATAACTGAACTGCGTGTTGGCATTAATTATGGCACACTTCTACATCATTCGCTGGCAGGCTTTTGATTATTCGGTTTATTCGTTAAATAAAATTCATATAACAATTTTTAAAAATGTGATTTTCTCAGTTTTTATTGTTTGTACAATATTTTGAGATAATTTTCAATAGCATTATATGGCATATTTTCCGTGGTATTGTTTTATAATGTGATTTTTTTTCTTTAATTTTATAAATTCATCTAGTCATGTATTCTTTATAATTTTGGTATTGATGTATAGTACCCTCAACCAATATCATCAAATTAAAAGACGTCGCCAAATGCCACGATTTGCAGCCAATAGCGAAAATAGTGGTCGCGCATGTTCGGTTTCACAGTAATAATAACAATGACATATTTTGGCGACATATTATGACTAGGGCGAAATTGGTCGACTGTATAATACGTAAGTACCAAAATTTTATAATATCATTTGCTATTGTGTAGTAGCCATTTTGATTACTGTAATTCGAAAAAAAAAAGAGTGCTCCAAAAAAAATAATAAAAAATGATGCTGTCGTTTTTATTTGATTTTAAATTTTATTAATATACACTACCTTTGTATTGAGTTAAAAATAAGAATTCTAATTTCGCCGTCCGTTTTCATATTCCACAAGTAGAAGAAAATGATTAAAAGCATAAGTAAAATGAACTATTCTAAGAAAAATATAAATTATTCAAAAAATATTAATTAAAGCTATTGGTAAAAATTTATTTATGGATTATTAGGTATTAAGACGTAAAATGTTAATTGAGATATTATTAGATACGCGTATAAAATGAAATTCTTACATATAATAAAAATTCCACGAAAATTATAAGACAATTATATAATTATACAACTCTTATATCGATATTTATTTATGCTTTATTTTTTCCATCTAACCAAATTTTTCAGTATTAGGAGTTTCTCAACTATTCCAGTTACAAAAGTTTTTTTTTTTTTTTTTTGATTAATTTTATTTTTATATTTCCATACACTTATTTCAATACAAATTTAGTTCTAATTCAGATTTACTTTGATCTTTCAGGTATTAATTTCAAACTCGGGACAAAAAGAAATGATTTAAATTATAAAAGTTGCAAAAAAAAAATTATAATTAAACCAGAGGCGAAAGTTAATAAATTCTTTTTCGACTTCTCGACTAGATGTATAGAATTGTATAAAATATTTCCTCTTTGGAGGATTTTTAAAGTAAAGAAATCTTAATTAATGAATTTTTAATTTCCTTTCATAATTAATGAAGTTCAGATTTTTGAATCTCTTAGTGCTTTTTAAGTACGTCTATCCTTTCACACTGCTTGATAAAATAAATCTCAAAAATATAAATCTTTAAATTGCAAGTCAAATAAAATATTAAAGAAATCTCAGTTTAAAGTTTTATACTAAGAGGATGGATTTTTAAAATTTCCCTATTTGTAAGTTGATTTGAATAAGCAATGTTAAAACTGGAAAGAAATCCAAAAATCAGTTCTTAGGCTCTCATCAAGATTTTACCTTTTCATTCAAAACCATTCGGTTCTGCTCTTAGTTTACAGTTCTCGTACAGGATTCAATATTTGGTAAAATCCTACTTTATATATATATAATCCACACCTTTGGCAAAAAATAAAATAGTGTAAAGTTGCGCCAACAGCTCATTTTTTTTCATCGTTTATCCATTATGAGGATAATAATTCCCCAAGGCAGAAAAAAGATGTGGTCTAAAATAGGATCGAACCTTCTGTGACTTTTCTTTTTTAAGAGAGAACAACATAGCATTATTTTTAAATTTAACAATACCTAAATTTTTCAAAATACAAGATTCGAAAAGGTATGGTTTCGAGTAAATGTTAAAGCATGCAAAAGGTGTAGAAAATGCAGCTAAATATGTTTTTGTGCGGTAGATAGGGATCGCATAAAAGAAACCGCACAAAAAATATACGAAAATTTCATAAATACTTACATATAACAAACAATTTTGTCGACATACTACAAAAAACTTTTTTTATGCGGTGCAAAGGGACCGCATAAAAAAAAAGTCGCACTTAAAAATTATGTCAATTATTTAAGAAATTTATGAGAATGTACTTCGAAATAAAATAAATAATTAAATTTCACATGGAAACATTTTGAAAACATTTAATTTCTCATTGTATTGTAACGGGTCTATCCGCGAGCCTTTACTAATCCTCTTTTGGTAAATTACTTTCTTTTAAATGTTATTCTATTGAAAACTTTCTCCCGGAGAAGAACACACAGTTTATGTAAATGAATGGTTATATTTAAGCATTAACATTTAGATACGCGAAGTAAGTGGTTTAGTGAAAGTAACTGATAGTTACGCTACGATTAATTGCTGAATAATCCAAAATTGTTTATTGACGATTTAATCAATAAAGTTGGAATTGAATAATAACGACCGGAGGTCGAATAACTGCGAACGGAATTACGGTAATTCAGACCATAGATAACCAAAGCGTTCCAAAAGTAAGCTAACTGAATTATAATTAAATATTAAGTATCCTTTCTGCAGTGTAATTGCTACATATTTAGAAGTGTGCATTTCCTAGTCTGGGTTATTAAATTAAGTGAAAGAACAAAAAATTAGAATTGTATTAACTATGTCTAACGTTTATCCTAACCCCAAACACCGATAAACGTGACAGATCATTTATCACAGTATACTTGGAGAAATTTTCAAAATGCTCATACATAATTTACTGCTACTCATCGTAATCCAAAGTGTGCAACTTCCTGTGATGAATAAGTTCAAAATCGCTTTCATCACACATACACACACTTGAAGATACAATTTCAATTGATTTATTGTTTGTCCCCATAAAGTAAGTGATACGTTTTTGCGACGACGGTTGGTTGGTCAGTTGCTTGTGATCGTCCCGATACCCAGATATGCATGATCGAAGCTCCTTTTTAAATTTCAAACTCCTTTCGGAATTGGTATCTATTTTAAGAAACTGCTTTTCCGAGTTGTTGGAAAGCTGAATCCCAGAATATATTGTATCCGCTCTCAAAAAATCCGGTTCTACATACCCATCTTCATAATCTATCAAATTATTGATAATGTCACTGTCATTGAAAGTTTCGTCTTCAATCAAGTGCGTGCTGCTACTGTGTTGCAAGAAAGCAATGGAACGTGCATTGTCGAGAGACAGTAATAAATGAACAGAGAGTCTTGAAGTGTATACACGTACACTGATAGAAAACATTACAATGGCGCCATACACCGCATAAAAAAAGACCGTACAAAAATAAAATCGCATAAAAAAGGAACACACAAAAACGATACAAATTGTACAAGTACAAATTCCTACAATTTGTACAAATTTTGAAAAAAATTTGACAAGATACAAATTTTAACAAAAATTTGACAAAATACAAATTTACAAATACATCAGAGCGTTCAGAACTGATTGTTAAAAATTTTCCCATTTTGATTATTTTTAATTGGATTGTTCTGCCGAAGCTGGTACATATAAATTGTGGGAGAACTGATAGTATAGAATATCAATTTATTACATACAAACCGAATCTATATATTTTATTCCACTTGCAAGTTCTATTTTATATGAACCAAACGATGCAATTCAAAGTGAATTGAATATTGAATTACTTTCATGAGCAGACGATAAATAAAAAATTAGATCTCGTGGTTTGATTAATAGCACAGTATCGGCGTTCACCATGCTTGTTTCATAATAATTGAATTTTCATAATTCTAGTACGTGCCCTAATATACTCAAGAATGTGAATACATGAGAGAGAGAAAGAGAGAGAATTCACATAATAGTTTCATATGTCACAAGTCTCATAATTGGATTTTCTAGATTAGTTCTGGACGCTTGCAGCATGTTCTTCAATTTTTATATGTTCATTATAATTATAAAGAGAATCGACTAATGCAAACATAAACCTTAAGTAAATAACATCGTTATTTTTAAAGTTTTTTAATAGAAATATTTCTGACTTTATGGGAGAAATAACGTTAATATTTGTTTAACATAATTGCTATCTAGATAATTTAAAATTTTATAACTATTACTTGTTAAGCTTAATTATTTTTAAAATCTTCTTTTCTGACTAAATGTTTATTTCGAATGTTTCCTTTGTTTGCGACAGTAAGCTAAATTCATGTAATGTCGTAGACACATAATAAATACAATCACGTCTTTCCAATCATAAATTCATGTGACGTCATTGTCAGATGCATAAATGCAATCCCATGTTTCCAGCCAATCAGCTCATGCGCTTCGCTATTGACAGTTTTAGTTTTTTGTAGGAAGTTTCTTTTAAAATGTAATATTTTTATATATTTACCCAATTATTAGATCTGAAAATCAATTAAAATTTTATAAATAGAGTTGCAAGTGTCAGTTTTGAATTCAATGGAGAACACGTGATGTATTTATCATCTAACCGTCATGAATTTAGTACATTCTACGCGTTGTTTAGCACTAAATACAAGTTCGTATCAAATTTATACCAGTTTGTGAAGGGTTCGATCCGTGGTGCTTCAACTAATCCTCTTGGGGAAATTATTCTTTAACTGTGGTTTGAGTTGAAAACCGCCTTCCGTAGAGATGACTTTATGCTAATGTAAACGCGCGCGCGCGCGTTATTTAAACCCTGGCAATGGGTGTGTTAAATTTAATCGTGAGTAGATAGTAGTGAATCGTTAGTAGTGAGTCGTTCGTCCTTAAATTATCATTCAAACCTTTTAACAGCTTTCAGATCGGCGCCCTATCTATCTACAGTGTGTCCCTTCTCATGTAGGCCTGCCAGGGAACGAAGTAGCAGATGACCTTGTGAAGGCGGCTACCAGCGATCCTGTTGATCCGGAAGACCACATGGTCCTTACGTCGACTGAGATCTACTCCAGGGCTAAAGAATTAATATGTAGAACCTGGGTAGTCCCTCCTGTACACCCATGGTACTTTCAAAGACACCCTTGATCCGCCATATCATTCAAGGG
>BMAV01023897.1:29962-43535 GCA_019973955.1 Trichonephila inaurata madagascariensis
GATATAATAATATTTTGCCTGTATATAGCTCAGACCACTCTACAGAGGCTCAACTAGAATTTTTGAAAAATTCACATTATTTTTAGAGTTACCACCCATTGAAATAATTATTGGCGTTTTTTTCTTAAAATTTATCCCCTCTGTTGTCGTAAAATATGGATAAACCCACTTCTAAGTTATATATTTCAAACATTCTATTTGAGCCTCTTTAGAGTGGTCTGAGCTATAAACAGGCAAAATATTATTATAACAGAAGCATTTTTCACAAGAGGAGAACATTTTGAAAAAAAGATTATTCTAAGTTAATTTTTTGCCAAAATATTGTATTTAAATAATTTTTTTTGTCAATACGTCCTTAAAACTATTTTATGCATGTATTCTAATCTAAGTGACACTAAATATCATGAAAATTATTCATTTATGCGCTTTTGCAAAATCCCGGTTCCGAACGTAGTCGGATACCTTCAAGTTTGGGTCCTGGAACACGCTGAATATACGTATATTTTGTAAGGTAAACGTTACAATAAATAACTTAATAATCGTACCTATCTTTTTATTGTCCAACTACTCGGCGTTTCTCTCAATACGTTACAATATTTATTCAACATTTGTGACCATGTCGTGGAATTTGGCACTAGCATCTGTTCCTTAAGAATTGACTTCTTTGTACTAGTGAGAAAAAGTTAAGGAGCAAACTCATTTTTATAGTTTTTTGAAACATTTCTGAACCATGCTTAATGGAAATTGGTAAACATAACATAGAAAGTTGCTTCCACCCCTATCTAATGAAATTCCACCTGTATTTGTTTAATGCAAAAGAAAACTGGTAAGACAAGCACTTCAAATACTACTCTTTGAATACCATTTCTGCCTTTTTATCTGAATGTTTGCTATTATTTCTTAAACTATCTCAAATAATGGTATAAAGACAATTTCAGGACAATGGATTACGTTGAAGAGCAATTATAATATTGCATGCAGGCCAATCCCAAAGTAACAAGACCGTTCAATGTTTCCCAGAAGGCAGTTTTTGGGTGAAGGAACAACTTTCAGAGAACTACAGACTACACCCAGAAGACTACTAACAGGAAGCTTAAGGACAACCACAAGCCAGGATAACTGCTGTTTGGCAAGGACTGCTAAGGTCAATGAAGGAATGCAGCTACTCAACTCACAAATGCGTATGCACTAGTTCTGGTACCTATTTCGAGTATACTGCTTGCTAAAGGGTTTAGTGAGACATAACATTATATTAGGAAATAAATGGCCTGTAACTCACTCACTCCTGGTCATAGGAGAGCTCGCTTAAGGTATCGGATTACGTTCGGAACCGTGATTTTGCAAAAGCGTGTAAATGGATAATATTTATGATATTTAGTGTTACTTAGATTAGAAAATGTATATAAAAGGGTTTTAAGAATAGAATTACAGTAAAAAAATTATTTAAGTACAATATTTTGACAAAAAATGAACACAGAATGACCCATTTTCAAAATATTCTCCTTTTGCGAAAAATGCTTCTATTATAATAATATTTTGCCTGTATATTGCTCAGAACTCTGTACAGAGGTTCAACTAGAATTTTTGAAATATATAACTTAGAAGTGGGTCTATCCATGTTTTACGACAACAGAGGGGAGAAATTTTAAGAAAAAAACGCCGATAATTATTTTTATTGGGTGTAGCTCTGAAAATAATAAGAATGTTACGAAAATCATAGTTGAACCTCTGTATAGAGGTTTGAGCCATATACAGGCAAAATATTATTATAATAGAAGCATTTTTCACAAAAGGAGAACATTTGGAAAAAAGATTATTTTAAGTTAATTTTTTTCGCCAAAATATTGTGTTTAAATAATTTGTTTTTGTCAAAATTTCCTTAAAACAATTTTATGCATGTATTCTAATCTAAATGACACTAAGTATCCGAAAAATTATCCCTTTATGCGCCTTTTTAAAATCATGGTTCCGAATGTAGTCGGATACCTTGACCTGGTGAAGAAAACATCAGACTTGGGCACACTAGAAAAATGGGCATTGTGCATGTAATTTTCACTGGTAATTTAAGATTTAGCCAGAACGTTGATTTTCAGCTTTTTACATATAGCGAAAACTTTAGGGAAGGAATAAATAACATAAATATGCGAGTGAATGTTTATTAACGTCACACTATAAAGCAACACGAAAGCTTTTTGCAGAATGCTCAAAGGTACCGTGCTTCCCCGAAGAGGGTTTAAAATTAGAAACAAATCCCTCGGCAATAGACCTCATAATTTTGAGCCATGGCCATGGAACAAGGATTACACCTGAGCTATGGTCCTCTCTCCAGACTTCCACACCAAGCCACCATGTGGTCTTGAATCATGGCAGATTTAAAGTTTATCAGCTCCTCAACACAATGAGACTTCAGTTGCACTGGGGTTCGAAAATATGACACATCAGACACGAGTTCGTGACCGTGAGTAGTAGACTAGTAGTAGACAAGTAAACATCATGAGAGTTTATAACGAGATCTGAATCGCTGCTAGGGTGATCCTACATAATATTAAATTTTCCATTAGTACCATATTGCTACTTAATTAGTTTACTATATTACGCTTTCAGAATACAAATGAACTTAGGCGAATACAATTAATCAATTCAGTTCTTATCAACTTTTTAGTAATAGTTTTAAGGTATCCGACTACATTCGGAACCTTGATTTTAAAAAAGCGTATAAATGGATAATTTTCATGACATCTAGTGTCACTTAGATTAGAATACATGTATAAAATGGTTTTAAGGACATTTTGACAAAAAAAATTGTTTAAATACAATATTTCGGCAAAAAATTAACTTAGAATAACCTTTTTTCAAAATGTTGTCCTTTTGTGAAAAAGGCTGCTATTATAATAATATTTTGCCTGTAGACTTCTGTACAGAGGCATGTAGACCTCTGTACAGAGCCCAGACCTCTGTACAGAGGTCTAAGATATATATAGGTAAATATTATTATAATAGAAGCATTTTTCATAAAGGGAGAATGTTTTGAAAATTGATTATTCTATGTTCATTTTTTGTCAAATTATTGTAACTAAATAATTTTTTTATTGTAATAATATTCTTAAAACAGATTTATATACGTTTTCTAATCTAAGTGACACTAGATATTATAAATGTTATCCATTTATACGCTTTTGCAAAATCACGGTTCCGATACCTTAAGGTGGTTTCTAGCAATTTTTTATTATTTGCATACATGAGTTTGAGAGCTCTCGTTCTTGGACAAGAGATACACATTAAGTCCGAACTAAAGTGACTAAAACTTACTGCGTATTTTTAGTTAGCTATAAAGTTAATAAAGAGAATGTGTTTAATGAGACTTTTGTATGCAAAAACAATCAAAGTTAATTTTAATTTTTAATGTTAACATACAATTGTTAAATACTTAAGGTATTATTGGTACAGAATTTCTTTCACGAAACTTGAAACTTAAGTTCACAACATAATGAAATTTTTGCGATGGTCGTTTCTGAATTGAGTGACATATATAAACATATCTTACAGAGTTCCCAGTTTCTGATGCAATCTTATGTTCATTTTTGTCAAAATATTGTACTTAAATAAAATTTTTTTTATTGTAATACTATTCTTAAAACAATTTTATATACATTTTCTAATCTAAGTGACACTAAATATCATAAATATTATCCATTTATACGCTTTTGCAAAATCACGGTTCCGAACGTAGTCGGATACCTCTTAAGTGTTTTCATACCAAATCACACCTTAATGAGTTCAGTAGATTTTGTAAATTCTGTAAAAATGTGCTATTTCTTAATTGTGCTCAGTGTAGTTCATAAAATATCTTCTGGAAAATCACCAATGAAGAGAAATAAATAGAATCTGACTCGAATTTTAAATAATATTCACAGAAAAAACGTTGACAAGAATTTTGAAATTTCATTTTATTATCCTCACTATCTTGAGAGCTTGAATTTATGAAGAAGCTTAATAGTTATATATTATATGCATTTCATGTGGTAAAATATACTTAGAACAAATTATATGCATTTTAAAAAAAATGATTACTCCCATTTCATCGTATTCTTCTCACCATTACTATACATAGTAGTAAATTATATTTGTTATAGAAAATGCTTTTGAGATCTTTCTAAGGTGGTTATCTCAATTTCAAACTTGTTTATATTTATTTTTTGGAAATATCAGTTTCTGTTTTCCTCGTTTGTGCTGTTTCCTGTCAAAAGCTGATACGGAATTGGAAAACGTCAAAGGAATAAATAGAAGGGATTTATTTTTTGACTTTTGACAGTTTCTGTGGAATACTTCTGAGAAAATGGTTTTTCATTTTATAGAAAAGAAAAATTAAAGCCTGCGGAATAAAACTCTTTTCTTCGTCCTTTGAATGAAACTTTAACGAGTTATTACAGACACATTTGTTGTGAAAAGATAAGAGCCTTTATAAAAATCACACGTAATATTTCTCTAAAATTTTGAAAGAGGGTAGATTTTAGTCGAATAGCATCATTTTAGTAAAACAGCTTTTTTTAAACACTGTGGAAATTCAACTTATTCAATACTGTGTTAGCACTCTTTTGTATAGTGTTTTCATTCTTAGCATAATGTTTCGATCAAAGATATATTTTCGATGAAAAAAGGGATACAGTTGTTTTTAATTTACTAGTATATTTCTATTAATTCTACCAGTTTTCAAATCGATTTTTGTTAATAAGTTTTAAAAGTTTTTGAAATGTAATTGAATAGCTTTTATACTCTTTCAACAGACAAACTGTTTTTGCGTTGAAAATAATCTCGAGCATTTAAATCAAAAGTAGAGGTGAATTTAGAATTATATTCAAACTAAAATAAAAGCCATAAAATACAATCCATTACTGAATAAGCCGTTTAAGGTTTTCTTGCTAATTCAATTTAATATTAAATTAAAGTTTTTTTATAACACATTCAGTAAAAATTAGCCGTTTTAATTTAGTTAAAAGTTTTTGTTCACTAAAATATAGGTATAATTTTCCCTGCCTTATATATGATGCTTATATATGAGTCATTTAGAGCTCAAAAGAAGCTTAACAGGCTTCAATTAGGAGACCTCTGAGTTAGGCAAAAACAGAAACCAACATTTACAGTTTTAAGTGAGAAGTGAAATAGTTTAATAGAAATGACTCTTTAATGAGAAAAACTCTTACGCTCTGTAAATCAAATGTCTCTGTAAATCAAATTTATCTTGGTTATTAATCGTGCAAACGGTTCCTAGAGATGAAAAATATCGACCGCGTGATGCAGTTTTTTCCCCCGAGTATTAAGAAATTGTTCTTTTTGAAAGACGATACTTAAAAAGAAAGTGCAAATAAAGCTATTTTACAAAACATAATCTACGTTATTAAGGGGCACAAAGAAAATGTGAAATAAATACTTATTAATTTGTTTAATATAACTAGGCGTATAAGAAAATATAAAAACAAGAATCTACACTGTGCTCTTAAATAATCGAACCCAAATTCATGTTATGTATTTTAAAAATTCAAAAACTAAATGATGTAACTGAGTTTATTATAAACTAATAAAACTATAATTTGATTTCTCTCGATAAATTGATTGATAAATGCATTGCTTTACAAAAACCGACTATTCAACAAATTTAAAGGAATGAAATGATCCCTTTGCATTCAATTCGGGTAAAGCCATGTATTTGAATTTCTTATAAAGTTAAAAAGTAATAATATCAATATAATAATATACACACAATCATATTAATATAATCCCACAAGAAAAAAAAAGAGCATTGTATGTAGAGAGCGATGTGTGTACCGCGCGGGCAATTATATTAGCTTATATAAGAATGCTTTTTTTTAATTTTCTTTCCTTTTATTGTCAGAACATAGACAACAAATAATAACCATTAGTAAAATCCATGTATATTATTTTTGATAAACAGTATAGCAGCGATTACCATTACCTGCATTAAAAACTTTAAATAATATTTAAACAGTCTAGTAATCGAAGAACACGCTGTATTTTTCAATTCCAACACACACTCTATTAGCTCATATTCTTTATATATTTATTTATTTATCTTCGTGGGGGGAATTTTCAATCGTTAATAAAATACATTTTAAAGCGCTCAATTGAGCTGAAATTTTATATACATGATTATTTTGGTTGACAATACAGTAATTCAATTATAATTAATTAAAACTAATTATTTAAAGAATTATAAATACAGCCATGTTGGCATCATTTTTGGCGACTTGTGTCAAAACTTGAAAAGGTTTTTTTCTTAAAGCCTTCAGTTGAACTCAAATTTTATATACAAGATTGTGTTTTGGATGACAATGCGATACTTTAATGATAATTAATAAAAATTGATTAGCACTTAATGTTATGATTCTGTTATATGTATATACATTTTTATATTTTAATTGTAACTCTTTAATAAAAAGTAGCTAAAATAAAATTTTTCTTTGTTGATCTAAGTAGGAACTGAGACTTATTTTTTTTTATATTACTTGTTAATCCTCTGCATGGTTAAAATTTAAAATAACGGTCTCTTCGTTAACATCATTTCTTTGACATTAGGAGTGATTCACTGATAAATAAATAAGCTTATGTTTATTATGTTTTATAAATTTATTTATTTATTATGGTTTTCAAACCAGAATTATATACGGGACCAATGACACGTGAATATCTTAACCGGAATAGAATAAGATGTTTATATACTCTGGGAGAATAAACTCGCGTGCGCGCGTTCTATCTCAAGGTTTCAATCAAATATTCACATCTAAGCTCACTTGACAACACTATCATGTACCAGAATCCATAGATATAGTTAGATATCCTCCCTTTGGTTATTTCTTGGACAACAAAGAAGCTGTCTCTTTACGTCTTTCTAACTTTCTTCTTTGCATTTCCTTTCTAGAGTGAGAAGTGCGTCTAAATTTGTTTGTTCTCCATTAGATAGGGTTTCTGTTTTTGCTGTGACAACACATTTCTGCACTGTGTGCCTAGGGAAGGAGGCAATTAATCACACCCAAAAGCCTAAGTTAATTTGCAACAATGCTCCGTTCACGTTGACTACCGCTTCTAGTCTAATAAATTTTTGGACACCATTTTACTGTGCGTAGAAGCTTTAGGGCCGGAGGTGAAAAACTTGTTTTGAGAGGAACAAACTTATAAAGGGTTTACTACTGTTCGTGACATAACCGAACATGCTCTGAGCGCTTAACTTTGTTTCTGGAAGAAAGAAAGGTATTAAAAATTATATTATGGGTTGAGAGGAAGAATGTTCGTTGTTTTGGAAAAAACTTGTTGGGGATTTGGAAAGAGAAGAATAATACGAGGAGCATTATTAATAAATGTTGTACTAAAAGTTTTTTCGACACTCAAAATAAGTTTATTTAAAATGTGACATTAAAGGGTTAATTAGAGTAATGATTTAAAAGGATTTGAAAATATCCCTATGCGTGTAAGTCACCCATTACCTACTCGCCTTGCTGGATATTTCATGCTGTTGCATGATTATGATCGCTGTTATGTTATTTATATTTTATTTCGAGTATTAAGCTTTCAATAATACTTAAAACATTATCATGGCCTTCGATTCTTGACTTAAAAAAAAATATGTGCTAAAGTGTATTTATCTTTTACATCGCGCTAACCTCTTCTCTCACCCCAGAATCTATATCAGCAAAACCCATTTTTAGTGAATCTGTTCTCAATAAAAGAAATATGACAGCCAGGCTCCTTTGTCTGCAGTCCAAAAGTTCGAAATCAAGATTTTTTAATGTTGAAATGCCCCGTGACATTTCATCTTGGGGATCGATTTGCGCAAATTCCTTTTTTAGCAAATATCCACTCAACAAAAGAACATGCTTCCCAATGTTCTGATCTGTAGGTCTATAAGCTGAAAAACACATTTTTTTTATAATAACAACCTCGTAACGCTTAAAGCCCTCTCTGGGAGTCAGTTTCCTCAAAAATTGTTCTTAGCGGATCTCTATTCAACAAAAGGAACCTGTCGGCCAAATCTCAAGTCAGTAAATCTAATAGTTCTGGAGATTTCGTGCAGAGTGAGTGAGAGAAAATAAGTTTTTCTCGTATATACATATATATTAATTCAATTTATCTCCAATTATAAATATTATTAGTATAATCATTTATTATTGATGGACAATGCTTTATTCCGACAGAAATATCTGAGAAAGTGTAATTCTTTTTAAATAGGAATATCAGTTAAATATTAATCATGTACGTGTAAAAAAAAATTCTCTCCCGAGGGGTCGTGTTCTTTAATTATAATAAAAAAGTAAAAAATATTAGATTGAACACTTCTTTTTCTTATTTTTTTTTTAATAATGAGGCGTTGACATTATTTGTTTGTATTACAAATTGCCGATTCTGCGTCCTATTAATAAGGAGACTACAACGAATCCTTTTGAAAATTCAATTAATACATGTAGATATATGTATATTTTAAATTCTTTGCTTATATCAGTACGTTTATTTACTTTTTTAGTAAATGTGTTATTTTATTTAAGTAAAAATCTAGCCTTCTCACAAAGAATAAATTTATGCATGTTAATTGAATTCTAAGCATTCGGTCATTTAAGTTTTCTGTACTCCATATTCATGGAATCTTGAATAATATTTTTTCATCTTTGCTCAATTTAAACATTAAGAACCAGTTTGATTTTGTAT
Organism: Trichonephila inaurata madagascariensis; assembly: GCA_019973955.1. Taxonomy (NCBI): domain Eukaryota; kingdom Metazoa; phylum Arthropoda; class Arachnida; order Araneae; family Nephilidae; genus Trichonephila; species Trichonephila inaurata. Next base: position 38,675 of record BMAV01023897.1, read on the forward strand.
GAATAACCTCTACTGTTTATAGAAATTACATTCCGTTATTTTATTGAATATGAGGGACCGTGGGTAGCCTAGTGGTTACAGCATCGAACTCCAGACCGGAAAGCTTGGGTTCGATGTCTGATGCCACCAAATATCCGAGTACACACGGAGTACGTGCTCGTTAAATCAGTGGGTCCGAAAGTCTTGTGGGCTGAATCACGAGTGCAGGGGACTGGAGAATATTTCCCTCTCCTTCAGTTCCATGCCTAAATTGTGGAGGTCGAGATCGATGGTGTTGCCATCTCTCGTCCCTTCGGGGAAATTCGCCGAGCTAATTCATACTGTCACCTATATGGTGGCCAAAGCCAACGACAGGCGTACTTCTAGCCCCTTTCCACGATGAATTTCGTGGGCCTCGATCAGACTACATCAGACAGGTGGCATTAGAAACAAGAACATTGAATATGAAAATATAGTATCAAAGATCAATTTAAAGTATATGAAAAGAAGATATATAGTTTAAATTTTCTGTAAAAAAGTTATCGAGTTTAAAATTTTTTTTTCGAAGACCATGTTGAAATAATAGTCTAGTTTTAAAACTAAAATATATGAAGCATAAAAATTGCAGTGTCACACTAAAAATTCTTAGACATATTTCATAAGCAATGTTGCATGCTTGAATTCCACGCGCAGTCCGAAGTAATTCCAAACAGTGACGTCATCGTGCATTTATTATTTATTTCTTATTATAAAGATGTTTAAAAATTATGTCTTTTTGTGATTGGTAACAGTTTTTGTTTGTGTACAAAAGAAAACTAAAGAAAAATAACGAGAAAATGACTCTTTTGTTTTATATGTTCATTTAATTTTTATTTCAATTTTTACTTATTTAATAAGCAATTACAATTATGCTACGACAATTGATAAAGGAAGAAAAATAGTACAACTAAAACGTTTTTATTTTAATACAAAATTCAGTATTACTCGTAAGAAACTTCATCAATAATCATGTATTCAAGGAATTATAGAATTTTGTCTTCGTCTTCCTCATATCGATTAAGAGTTTCGAGAAAATATCGATTCATCCAATCATTCTCTTTAGTTTGATAAGCAGTGACAGTTGTAATTATCTAGAAACTTTTAAGAATCGTGCATGAAAGGATACAATAGTTCTGTTTTGTAACTTTTAATATTTAAAATATATTCTAAGAATTTTAATTAATGATAATATAAAGTTTCACCTTGCAGCTGCAGCCCATTTTTTCAGCACCACTGGAGTGTTGATGGAGTAAGGTGCTGCGGTATCCGAGCTACACTCGTCGTATGGTCTCATTAATCTATTTTCTTTGTCTGATGAACCAGCTATATACACGTTTTCTATCCCTCGCATGTTCCAAATCTTGCTTAGAACCTGAAGAAAATAACATAATCTTTCATATAATTTCCAAATACTCCAGTGTAACCTCTACTTTAAATATGGCTCCTTAGTTTTTTACTAACTATACATTATTTCAGTATCAGAACCCCTCGCATGTTCAAAGTCTGCGTAGAACCTGAAGGAAATAACGCACTCTTTCATATAATTTCCGAATACTGCAGTGTAACCTCTACTTTAAATATGGCTCCTTAGTTTTTTACTAACTATACATTATTTCAGTATCAGAACTCCTCGCATGTTCAAAGTCTGCGTAGAACCTGAAGGAAATAACGCACTCTTTCATATAATTTCCAAATACTCCAGTGTAACCTTTACTTTAAATATGGCTCCTTAGTTTTTTACTAACTATAAATTATTTCAGTATCAGAACCCCTAGCATGTTCAAAGTCTGCGTAGAACCTGAAGGAAAACTATTTCAACGAATATTGTCATAGATTGATTTTTATTTTTTAATGTACCGCCTTCTTTGCATCACTACTAAACTTTTATTGGTCTCTTCTATTAAAAGCGCTGATTGGATATACATGGTACAATTAACTTAACCAATGTAACCATAGTTCGACCTTCAAACTGTAAGTACCGCCTTCTTTCGAGGAGTAACTAATTTATTTTTCGATTTCGTCATACGATTCGTTTATTTTTCAGATTCATCATTCAGATTTGGATTTTCGTCATAACTGTTTTCCCAATGTTGCTTTTTTCACGTGGAGTTATTTACATTATGAATCAACCGATTGGAATAAATAGCAATTTCATGTGTTTTAGTGATGACCTTAGACCATTGTTTCTCACACTTTCCATGTTTACCACTCAATTTTCAATCATTATTTTCATCGCGCTCCTCCCCCCCATATTTTAACAAGATCAGAATACTCAATATTAACAATTCAATTTTATGCTTTTATTTTCAATTGTTGCTTATGAGGATAAAAAACACAGCTAAATAATTTCTTAATAATAATGTTTTATTTTTTTCCTTTTTTTTAAACATATGTCGTTATTCTGCATTAAAAAAACCCTTCTTGGCTTAGAGATAAAAAATTGTAAAAGTACGATGATTTACATATATATAATTCTTACTTTCTCTGAAACGAGTTTTTTTAAAAAAAATTATTTCAATTTCTTAGAACTTGAATAACGTATAGAAAGTAAAATTTCGTTAAGAGACAAACATCGAATGAAAACTTATCAACGATGACCCATCTCATTGATATTGTATTTAATATTTCATCACTAAGCAAGTTTTTAGACATATATTTCGTAAACAAGAATGTTACATTCCCTTTCGATACGTAGCCCACGAAACAGCTTTACTGCGAGGCAATTACTGACAAATACCCATGTCGCTTTCAGGAGGACATGAAGCGAATATCCATAAATAATATTCCACTAGCAGCTCCTCAATTAATCAGATATCTATCGATCTTGTTTAACTTCCGCGACATTCCCTTTGGAATTCTCGTCTGGAAGCAAATATATCAATGTACAAATGATGGACGAAGGACTTGTAACGAAAACGTAATTCATCATGGGTTTGATGGCGAATAATTTGATCTTCTATTAATTTCTAGGGCTCTTATATGAAAAACTATTGTATAGAAAATTTCCCATTCGAAGCTGTGAATCATAAATAAAAGAATTCTATTGCATTTTGCTATACAAATACCAAGAAAAAATATTAAATAATAGTCGTTTTAATTTTTACGTTTTAGACAAAAAGGGTTCTATTTTAGCTGGTATTGTAATTAATACTTAACTGTTAGGAATCTATTTTGAAGTTAACAGTTACTTTCAAATAAGTTTGAATTGTTTGTTGTATAAAATGATATTTATCAAGCGTACAGAGATGATGTACAAATAATTTGTGACAAAAATTAAACTGATGATGGAATAGATAGCGAATGCTTCGATTTTATTTTTATCGAGCCACAAACTTTTGGATGGTATAATGAGTTTTACAGAATCTTCTACGTGGAATATCTATGAAAAAAATTAGTTGTTGTTGCTGATCTCCATGTCTAGTCAAACTAGATCAAGTCCATGATCTCATTCACTCTCGAAAAGTCCGAGGGTCTTCATATAGAGCAGTGCTTTTCAAACTTTCAATACTCGCGACCCAATATTCACAACCATCATTTTCATCGCACCCCCCTCCATACAATAGCATTGTATTGAATTCAATAATACTATACTTTTACACTAAAGCTACAATACGAAATTTACTTCTTATGTGCCACCGACGTATATAAACGTCTCACTCAGGCAAAACATTAATTTTCTGGACGTATATATACGTCTTTCCGAAGTATGATCTTTTCTGTGCACTGCTATCCATAAAATTATTCCTAAGGCTTTCGAATGCCATAAAAGAGCATTGACAATCTTTGCAAAGGATTTACTTATTTCAGAGGATTTTACTTATTTATTCCTTTTCTCCTCCCTCCCCCCCATCAAAATACGCGCGTCTATGTGGCATTGGGGAGCGACCGCGCAACCTTTAATCGGCAGTGAAGGAATTAATTATAAACTGTACAAATCATCAAGATAAGTGTTGATACAAATCCTTGGGGTCACTGATTATTATCTAACTTATTCTTAATTTAGTATTGTTAAATTAATAATAAAATGCATTGTACAGTACACACAGATCCTTTATAAGTATATTATATCAGTGTAAATGTGTATTTTTTATTTTATTATGTCAGAAAGTATTTTGTTTCCTTACTTTCAGTAAATTAATAGTTTTTTGAATAATCTTTAATTTTCAACTTTTTAATATGCTCGCGCCCCCCTCGTAGAATTATCACGCCCCTCAAGGGGGGGGGGCACGCCCAACACTTTGAGAAACACTGATATAGAGGGTCTTCATATAGATCTTGTTTTGAAAGCCCCATACAGTCAAGAATGTGTGTGTTCTGGAGATACTTGGCAGGTAGAACACCTTATACAAGTTGGAAACACTTTGTTTCCATCCCTAAAAGTCAAAGTTCGGAAGTGGCCACTCCGGAAACGAGTCAGAATATAGTTTGTTCCTTCCTGCTGCATTGAAGGAAAAGAGAGCCACCAGGTCACTTAGCCTCATACCAGTGATGAGCAGGAGGAACAGTTGATTTATTATTCACTTCTTCAAAAATTAGTTGAGGAGTTTAACTGAAATTTCTTAGTTTTATTAGATAATGCAAAAAACTGTCATTTCCAATATAAAAAACATGGCTCCTTTGGAAGGTATCTTGCTTTTATTCCAATCTATACTTCGAATCTCTATCAGGGTAAAAAAATTTACAAGTTGCCTTTTAAATATTTCAATCGTTCACGAAACATACGGAGGACGTTCCAAAAATAAGTTAAATCATTTTTTTCACACGAAAACTTTACTGCCAAAAAAAAAAAAAAAATACATCGTGACATCACACATCTAATACACATCTTGTACCATTTTTCGAC
>BMAV01023897.1:43635-74249 GCA_019973955.1 Trichonephila inaurata madagascariensis
ACCAGTTTTGATATTTGTTTGAGACATTGTCGTAGCGTGCAATCAGTTTGAAGAAACCTCTTAGGTAAATTCCGGTGCCCGCTGATATAAGGAGATGGTGCGCACCCTGCTCCACCTCAGTTTTGTTTTGGAAGTTACCTCCCAAGAGTGCGACTTCCAATGCAGAGAACACGTGACAGTCCGATGGGGCAATGTAGTTTTCATTCATTGATGTGGACGGATGCTCACTTTGACCTTTATCTTTCAAAATCTTCTTTCCTTCTTAGAACATGAAACACCTGCGACAGACGATTTAATGAGACGTGACCTCTTCACAATATACGGTCTGTAGGGACGGATACACTAGCCCCTCGTGCCCATTCATACCGGGTAATATCAGGCACTTTCATTGCAACCACTTTGTCAGCATACATCTGTCTGTCATCGTTATTTGCACTCGAAAAACCTTGGGCATGTCAGTTTTCTGCTACTCTGCGCATGTGTCATTCCTCCAACACTGATGTGCTACTACGTCATTAAATCAGCAATGGATGCAATGATTTTATCGCCGGCACTTGCAAAATGGAAAAGCACCCATGATTGTGTATATGTTTGTAAATATGAATTAATTTCATTTTTCACTACTATAAAAATATTGATTTAAAGGATATTCACAAAATATTTGTTACGAAACATCACCAGCAAATACCTTAACCAAAAAATAATTTTGTGATTTAAAACAAATTTCTGACAATGAAGCAATTTAAATGAAATTGTAATAAATTTTTACAGGTACTAAGTTCCTTTTATTATTATAAGGAACTTATAATAATAAAAGGAATTTGCTATTAACTCTGCCCATCATTATTAAGAATTCCAGTAAGTTTATGTGTAAGTATTTTTAATTTATTTGCATTTTCTGAAAAATGAATTCTAAGATCATCAGAGTTGGATAATTTTATTGAACTGAATTGTTTTTCGTACAAAACCAATTATAGCATGCGCATTCTCAAATACAAATGCTTTATTTTCTATCAGAAACATCAATAATGAGGATATTCTAGCAAATCCGTTTTTCTCAACACAAAGCACCTAAAAGAATTTTTTTCTACACCTTAATATCGACTTTCTTATCAAATCTACACATTCTTGAGATGAAGCAGCCTGTGAAATCTAATGGCTTAGTTGTTGACGGCTTCGTTAAGAATAGAGTATCGATTTCTACTACTTTCGTCTACAATGTTATTGTTGTTTCCTTTCATTTCGAACAGAAAATAGGCTTTATTTTGGTGGAAAACATTTCCCTTTTAATGTATGTGTAGAATTTATTTTACTCAATAAATCTCTCTTGATTTCTGACTGTCTGTTGATCGATTCAAAAACACAGAAGCGCATATTGCTTCTTCAAAATGGCTAACATTTAATTGCAGATATGAAATTTTCCGCATTATTCCAGATCAATATTCAAGTCAAGAATAATTGTAAAAAAATTATAGTTTAACACTCTTTTGATTAGTTTCATTTTTGAGTTCTTTTGAGTTGGATATGGATAAAGTGTGGTATTATTTCATGCTTTATTAAGGTATGTGACTATCCAAAATTCGTCGTTTTGGTGAAAATGTTTGAAATTTCTTTTATGTTTTCATTTTATAGCCCATACAGTTAACATTCCAAAAACACTCTATTTTTGTTTCTACGATATTTAAAAGCAAAGTTATAGCATAATTAGTAAATTGGAAATCGAGTTTACAAAACACAAAGTAGATCCCTACACAAAATATTTTTAAGATATTGAATTGTAATTTTCAGAAAATGTTTTATTTAGTTTTAACTCCAGTATAGATTATAATCTAACATTTGAGTATATATTTATGTATTTTATCCCACTTTTTGTGAGAAAATAACATTAGTTTTTTTGTAAAAGATTGAGTTCTTGCATACAAAATGACATATTTCAAAAACTTTCAAAAGTATTACAAATCTTATAGTTCTAAAACAGATAATGATGTTATTTATGTACTTTATAAGTATTATTCGAATATATAATTAGAATTTTCAATACAAGGTTTAGCGTAATTGCAATTTTTCACTAAAATGTCACGCAAAATTCATTCCCAATATATCCAAAATTATTTTTAATTTTGTGTAAATTGTTCTTGAATTCCTAGTTTTATGCCCCATTTCAAATAAAAAAGTGTTAATTTTGTTCAAAACTTATATATTTAAAAAAAAGTGCTCCGAAGTAGTCCCATACCTTAAACATTACAATATTAACTTTTTATTCTTCTGCTCGACTTTTTTCGTGAAGTCATTAAATTCTCCAGTTTATTACCAACCAATTATTTTCATTTTTATCTTGCTTACATTTTTGAAAAATACTTACACTACATGAAGAAAAGTTTTGGGACCTCTATATTCTATGCTTTTCCAACAAATAAGTAAAAAATGACCCAAGATGAAATAACGGCTTCTACTCTGTGAAGAAACATATCTACTAGTTTTTGAAAGGTGTTGCAGAAGGAATTCCATACCATTTTTGTAAAAGAACATCGTCTCTCACATATTTGGGGTGTCATAATCTAGCATGTAGTTGACGTTCCAATTCATCCCACAGCTGTTTTATGGGATAAAATTCTGGGCTTTGAATTAGTAAGTCCGATTTCTGTGTAAGAAAACCACGTGTAAGACCCCCCCTCCCCTCCCGTTATCATTCCGTATGGGAAAAAATGTCTCTGGTTATTGTATTCAAGGAATGTTTTCTCACCGATGTTTTTTATTTTGGCCTATTGAATGGAATGTGGTATAATACTACCATAGCCAACGCGGTAATCTAACGGGCACACCTCTGGTTCTTTATAACTGCACAACTGGTTGTTCGCATTACCCTGGAGATAGTTTGAGTGTACCAGTCTGTTCGATTTTTCTACCTTGTTTACACGTGGAGATAAAATTGATTTTAGGTGAAAATGGCTGGAAGAAATATGTGTAAATTAACAGTTAATAAGGCCCTCGAATATAAGCGGCGACTGTCGGAAAATTAAACCGAAAATGATAATGATGAAGAAATTGTTTTCAGCGATGATGAATATGTGCCTCCAGATGAAGAAAATATTTCCTCTAATGAAGATACCGTATCTAATTTTCCTGTACAATGTACTAGCAGAAAAATTACTTCTAAGAAGAAAAACAATGGGTAAATAAATGTAAAATTTTATCAGATTCAAATCCAAATGAAATGAACTCGAGAACTTTTGTAACAAATGATGGAACGTGTTGGGAAATCATCACCTCTGGAAGTTGTATTCGTGGAAGAATTACTGAACATTATGTTTTCAAAGAAAATAGTGTCCCGATTAGTTATGTAATAGCGAAATATTGAAAATGGCTATGCAGTTATTTCAGGGAGGCTGCTTATAGATGAGCCTATGCTTCTTCATATCAAAAATTGTACAGAGGAGCTTACCGGAAACTGGGAAAAAATGAATGGTCAAAAACTTAAGACGAACTAGATGCTTTTATATCAATTTTGTATGCTCGAGGTATATACGGTGCAAATAATCTAGAGCTTGATAGTCTGTGGTCTGTTGTTTGGTGTCCAACATTTTTCCATTATACTATGGTGAGAGATAGATTCAGAGAACTTATGAAATTTCTGCGATTCGACAAAAAACAAACAAACAAAAACTACATAATCTGAACGCCTTCAAACAGATAAATTCTGTTTCATTTCTGAAGTTTGGAAGAAATGTATTGAAAATTCGATAATTTGCTATAAACCATTACCATGTATAACTATCGAGGAACAGCTGTTTCCGCCTAAGGCCCGATGTCGTTTCACGCATTGAATGCCAAGTAAACCAGATAAATTTGGTATCAAGTTCTAGCTTACAGTAGTAGCAAGTTCTAGCTGATGCTGATAGTAAATACGTGCTCAATGGTTTTCCATATTTGGGTAAAGATGAGGAACGTCCTGAAAACCTATCACTCGAACCTTTCGAAAATAAAATAAAAAATATCACTACAGATAATATTTTCACTGCACTAAATCTGACAGAAATGTTAAAAACGAAGAACAGTAGTTTAACTGGAACAATTAAACGAAATCGGAAAGAAGTACCTGAATTTATGAGAATTAAAGATGCCGTAATACGATACATTGTTACTGGAGCATGATGATACAATTTTGATAGTTTATCAGGGAAAAACTAGTAAAAATGTCTTATTATTGAGCTCCCTTAATCCTACAGTTGATATTGACAATAATCACCCAAAATACTTCCAGAAACAATATAATTTTATAACTCAACAAAATTTGTTGTCTATATTGCAGTCCAAATGGCTCGGAAATATTCAGTGAAGGCAGGATCCAGAAGGTGGCCAGGTCATGTATTCTACAATATTCTTGATGTTGCAGGGTTTAGTTCCAGGACTTTATACAAAGAAATTACTAGAAAAAAGCTTACTAGGAAAGAATATCTTCAACAACTCATTGAAGTGTTGCTTAGTGCGTATATTCACAAAATAAAGTAGGGAAGCTTTGCACGTTAAATCTATCGAGAGCTCAAACATCCTCTCATTGGTGTGGTGTAGTAGTTAGGAGAGGGTGTGCCAGTTCAAGTGTCATCCTCGTCACTTGACTGTGGCTCAAAATTACGAGGTCAATCTCCAAAACCCCTCGTGTATCTGAACAGTGCGATGTTAATAATCACTCACTGAAGAATCTGCGCAGATTCAAAAAAGGGTTCGTTGCCAAGCTTTCAAGTATAAAAACAAAACCATAGATACTTGTTCTGACTATAAAATACCAATATGTAGAAAGTGTACAAAATATATAAAAGAAGTTGCCCAAAATGTGCATGAACTGTGAAGAAAATCTCGACTGGTAAAAAACTAAATATTTCTATGTAAGTTGTCTATATATTTTATTAACCGTATACAATATTGCATATTGTAATATCTTATTATTTTTTTATCACTTATTATAACAATTTAATGCTAAAATGAGTAAATGTCATTGCCAAATAATTTCAGCGTACTTTTAGCATAACAATACGGGTTTTTATTAATTGGGGCTAATTTGACCCACAGCCCCCGCGCTTTTAGGTATACCAAAATGCCGCGGTTCTAGTGTTAAACTAAATATTGACGTGTATTTTAATAAATGCAATTATAAAACTAAAATTTGAAATGAAAAACAGATTGCGCACAAATTATTTTTTATTTTAATTAGTTTCAGATTTAAATCTAAAAGAGGTCATGGCATTTTTTATGAATTTCTTTTTCTTCTCATTGTACAACTTTATTGGCAATAAAAGTCTCATCGTAAAATCATTTTGGATTGTTGCTTTCGCGAAGTCATTTGAATGGGCTCAATTCATGACAGTCACATGATAAGGACAAACACGTGTTCTCCATTGAATTCAAAACAGACATTAAGCTAAGTGTACTTTTTGTTGTACTTGTAAGACTTGGGTAAAATTTCAAATTTTATAATTGGGTAAAAATTTTCAAAGCTTATAAAAAAATATATTTCTTTAAAAAATATTAAAATTAAAAAAAAAATCTTATTTTATGCATGCATTTTTAAATAAAATTCCTTTTGTCTACTTATGTGCATTATTGTTGTTGACAAATTTGTATTTTTTAAGAAAAAGTTCCTGAAAAGATCAAAAGTTGGCAATAACGAAGCGTATGAACTGATTAGCTGGAAACTCGTGACTGCATTTATTAAGTGTCTATGATGTCACACGTTTTTCAACTGATTCACTATAAAGACTTGGTTATCATTATCATGTGACTATGACGTCACATGAATTAGCCCGATTCACTTATTTAATTTTTCATTATTTTGAACGAGCATATCTTTTTCTGACATCTTTGTGTGATCTTTTGATCTGTGCATATTATGTAAATATATATGCAATCCCTTAAACTTGTTTTATTTTTTAGTACTAATTACTTTGATTAACTCATTAGTTACTATTATTTATGATTTATTATTTCTATTATTTAATTAGGGTTAAATAACAATAACTATACCAAACTCCTGTTTCAGGAGAAAAACAAATGCTTCCGCCAATATGCACTTTGAAAAAAAAAAAAAACTCCTTGAAGGAAGCAAAAAAATTTTTAAGGCTGGAGAATCATAATAACGGTGAAAATTCAACAGCTCAAGGGTTAATTCAATTCCTACTATTTTTTCAATATCTCCCTATAATTATTCATATACCTTGTTCAAATTTTCAATCGTTAATAAATACTTTCTATTCGTCCATCCAAAATCAAATATAATTTCAAAACTTGTAGTTGAGGTGTTAGAACAATTTTTTTCAAATATTAATTCATTAATTAAATTTTATTTTTTTAATTTTAAATTTATTCTGCGTTATTTCTGTCAAAGTTACAACGAGCTGCAACAGACGACGTCAGTACGTTTTTCTAACGAAGTAGGAATTGACTTAAAAGAAAAATTACCTTACTTAGTTAAGATCTGTTTGATTTTCTCTGTGTCAAAAACCAAATAAAAGGTGGGAAATTTAAATCACAACAGAGCCAGGACAAAAACAAAAAATATATTCCCAAAGAAGAGATTGAAAAAAAGAAAGGAACAACAAAGATATATTACTTGTTTTTCTTAGTCCCTTGTGTTATAAATGAGAATTCATCTCTTATGACTAATATACTACTTTTAAAAATTAAAATTATTGTATTAAATTCTATTTAATAAAAATCAACCGAAAGAATAAAAAAATAAGGAAGATTTCTGTATAATTTATTTTTTTCCATAGTATTACGGAATATTTTATGATAGTTATTAAAAGTTTGAATGTCCAACACGAAAAATTAATGTAGGTATACAAAATCTTCAAATTCATACAAGAAGCATTTACACCAGCGATTCTCAAAATTTTAAAAAGGGAGAGTGCTAACTCTACGAAAGGACCGTGAGCACATTAAAAAGTCGAAAACAAAAGACCATTTAAAAAAATTAATTATTTACTGAAAGTAAAAAAAAATACTTTCTGACATAATAAAAATGGAATACACATTTAAACCGATATAATACACTTATAAATGTATCAGTGCTGCACAATGTATTTTATAACTAATTTAATTATACCAAGTTAAGAACAAGTATAATAAATACCAGTGACCCCATACGTAAAATTATATACAAAAATTAACACTTATCTTTATAATTTTTGTACGGTTTATAATTAATCCCTTAACTTCTGATTAAAAGTTATGCAATTCGCTCCCCAGTGGCACCGTTTTCCACGTAGTCACGCGTATGTGATGTATCGGGGGGTGGGGAGAAAAGGTATACCTAAGAAAATCCTCTGAAATAAGTAAATCCTTCGTAAACACTTTCAAATTCCTTTTATGCATTCCAAAACCTTCGGAATAGTTTTATGGATAGCAGTGCACAGAAGAGATCGTACATCGGAAAGACGTATATATACGACCGGGGCAATTAACGCTTTGGCTGAGCGAGATGTTTAAGTACGTCGGTGGTACTTAAGAGATTCAAGTCGTATTGTAGTTTTTGTGTCAAAGTATAGTATTATTGAATTCACACATAATACATGGTTATTGTATAGAGGGGGGCGTGATGAAAGTTAGGATTGAATATTGGGTCGCAAATATTTAAAGTTTGAGAAGCATTGATTTACACAGACAAGAAAACCTTAAATAATTTGTAATATTTATGCTTTATATTTTATTGCTTTCAACAATATAATTTTCTAGATTTAAACTAGAACTTTTTCTAGATTTAATAGGATAAATATTATGTTTATGAACTCAAAAATAATTATTAAGTGGAATTCTTATATTTGAAATCCTCTTCAGCAATTTTCTTATAAAATTTGGCTATATTTCACAAGTTTAATAGATGCTATTTTTACAGGTCGGCAAAATTAAGTAAACTTAAAAAATTAACCTATTTTTCTGTAAGATAAAGTAGAATTCATTAGTATCATATATAATTGCAGTAAAATTACTGTACGTTTTATTTTTCAAAAATTAATAAGAGAATGTCAAAGGGAGCACACAACAGAAAAATAAAATGTTACATATATATTCAAACATCATATACATATATTATATAGTTTTAAGAGCTGATTGTTAATAGAATTTTGCTTTTACTTTTTCTTTACTTAACTGAGTGTTTTCTTAAAGACATTGTAAAAATCTAAAAAATAAAACTCAATGTGTAAAATCAAAACTTTTGTTATAAAACCAAAACATTAATTTATTATTTTAGATTTTTATATCAAAATACATCTTTATCAAGCCCTCGCTCTTAGAAAAATAAAATCTTCCCTTTGATATTCAATGTCGTAGTCATGGTTTTCATAGCGCCATAAAAATATTGGAACTTTGTGGCTTTTTCACATGGCTTGCAGTATGTGTGCGTCATAAAATACTTTTTTCATCTAAAGTACTTTCAATTTTTAAGATTCATTGATTATTTCTATATTTTACGAGGATGGCGTTACATAGGCAGGTATCGTATAACTTTCATGGCTTCTCCTCTCTGCAAATATTTTAGCTAAAAAAGGAGCCGATTTCAATTTTTAGATGTTCAGCTAAACATACTGCATGCATTGCTTGATATTCAACATTTTTAAAGGAATTTAACTATTTATGAATCATTATTTATGAATTTATGTTCAAAATGTATTATTTAGAATAGTAATGAGTAATGTAAAACGTATTTGTACTATAGTGTTTGATTTTTTTGTATCAAAAATTGTGTTTCAGACGTCAGAATACAATATGCTTAGATTGGATAAAAAAGTTATTTGAATATTTAGCAAAATACACAAATAGCTTTAAAACAATAAGCCCATTTGGTTGCAAAGAGACGACTCATCTACATAAATATGCACATATTATCCAATTAATACATTTAAAATAATTATATACTAATTTTTTGGTACTTAAGTATTTTACCATCGCCAGTTTAAAAAATGTCACCAAATGCTCTCAGCCTTTTTTTTTTTTTTACCGTGTTTGAGCGTGCGCGAGAATGGTATCCCTTGCTGGATGTATATCGTGGCCTTTGCGCCAACATCTTTAGAATTGTCGTAATTAGTCGATGGTATAATACGTAAGTACCAATTTTTCTTACAGTTTTATGCATGTTTAAAATCAATATTCTTCTGCAAAATAAAACATTTTCAACAAATTCTTCCATTACTTGATATGTTAATCGTTAAAGATATTATGATATATATTTTTCTTTTTTTTTTAAAAAAATTCATTTTCGTTTGTATATGTAAAAATATAACTGGCAATTAAAATTTTGAAAATTACGAATAATCGGACATTTAAGCACTATCATTTAGAAAAGCAGAGTTGTGGATCACGAATTTCTAATGTAAATTGCTTATTTTATAGAGTTAATTACTTTTAATTATGCCGGATACCATTTTTAATAGCTCCACAATTCTTATACTCTTATTAGTGCATGGCAATCAAAGTACAAAAGGGAATCTGAAATTTAATTAATTGCGTCAACCAAAGTCACATTTGGCCTTTTATGTAACTCACAAAAAAGTTTCATTAAAAATAATTAGGATATTAGTTAAAAAAAATTCTCAAAAAGAAAAGATGAAGACTAAAGTAATTTTTTTTAACAAACTAGTACTTTTAAGAGTCAATATAATTCAGTTTAAATATTCCTTTCTAAAATGTTCTTGTCATTAATTCCTTTATCATTACTTACTATTTATTTAACTGTTATGTTATGCAATATATTGATGAAAATATTGCTTATGTAATTTAAATTATTTTACACTATTTATGAAAAATGAAACACTAGGAGATTTATGAAAAATGAGTCAAATGTATTCTATATATTACTTATAATAGATTACAGATATTCAGATTTAACGAGAAGCAAAAAATTGATAAATAATGACAAAGTTCAAAATCTTGTTAAACGGTAACGTTCAATAATGAGAATCTATGCACGTCATGGCATCAAAAACATGCAGACTCCGAATGTCATACAGAGCAATGACATTATAGACAGCTTCTATCTGATGCCAATTCATATTATAAACAGATGAATGAAATATAATATTTGCAAATTTTCATGCAGACATATTTTATTGTTTGAAAATGTTCTCTGCGCTTAGTTCATGCTCTCACACATTTAGCGAAGACAGCTTTAACTTCAAATTAGTTATTTACAACAGTCAAACGACGACTCAAACATTTCAAGTTATCTTAAAAGTGCTTTTTATACATTGCCCTCTTGAAACTTTGGGGCATGTTTTTCCACCCACACCTTCATAATCGCCTTGTAGTTATAATTATTTGCACATACTTCTCAGAATTAGCGTTTCTATAAATTTCTATTACTTTTCATAGCTCTTTCATGGTGTTTCAATTATGAAAAATGGTTATATATTCGATCACCGTGTCCAATACATCATGATGAATAAAATGTTTACATCACTTTCCTCCAACAATTCCATTATTTGATAAATAAAACTGCAATGAGTTGTAGATCAATCAGATAAAGCTCAAAATCCATGAACAAAAGGAAATATGGGAATTACAATTATTCAAAAATTCTATTTTTTAAATAATTTTTCAGAACAATTGCAAGTTAAATTTCATATCAAATGATTTATACATTCAAACAAATCTAATATTAAATAATTATAACTGCCAAAAGAATTATAAGAAAAAAATAAATTTATCTTCAACATAATATTTTAGTATAATCATATTTATATTAACCTTAATTTAACACGAAGCCATGCATGTCCAAAATTAGAACCAAATTCTAAATAACATTGGACTAGAAAGAGGATTAGAAAGAAAATGAATCTTCATAGTAGGTAAAATTATTTTTACATTCTAAAGGTATTATTCTGCTGGCAACAAGTATATGAAATGCAGGTAATTCTTCTCTTATCTAATTAGATTTTCCTCTTTTTTGCTAAAGAGGAAAATAACTTTTAGAACGAAAAGATGTTCCCTTCGTCGGTAAAAGCAGCCGAACAAAAACAAAACAGCTCGACTGCGAAGCACAATAAGACCTAACACAACAAAGCATTTCCTGTTTCTATGTATTCATTTCTAAACATAAATAGGGATAAAGATTTTGAAAGATTTCTTTTTAATATAACCGAGAGAGAAAAAAGAATGAAGTAAAGATATACACATTGGAAAAAAATACTTCTAAAATTTTGGTTTAATAGAATATAATATTCACGATTGTAATAATAATTCGAAAAAAATTATACATTTATCAAGATGAAAATATAAGTTAGATTTTGAATCTGGTCTTACTTTTGTCTCAAGATAAAAAAAAATGTACAACTTGAAAATAAAAGTGATATATAAGGGGCATTCAAAAGAAACCCGGTCACTAGTGGAAAGTAACGGTAACAACTTTATTAACTCGAAAATGTAGTTATACCAGTGCTTCTGTAACTTTCAATGTTTGCGAACCAATATTCAATCATGATTTTCATCGTGCCCTCCTCCATACAATAACAATGTATTTAATTCAATAAAACTGTGCTTTCACGCTAAAACTACAATATAACTTTAACCTCTTAAATGCCACCGGTGTATGTAAACGTTTCGTTTAGCCAAAGTATTAATTGTCCCGGACGTATATATACGTTTTTCCAAAGTATGATCTTTTCTGTGTGCTGCTATCCATAAAACTATTCCGAAGGCTTTAGAATACAATAAAAAGACATTGACAGTGTTTGCGGAGGATTTACTTATTTCAGAGGATTTGCTCATTTTTATTCCTTTTCTTCCCCACCCCCTTCCCTTAATACATCCCATACTTGAGCCTACTTGGAAAACTGTGGCACTGAGGAGCGAATCGCGTAACTTTTAATCAGCAGTTCAGGGATTAATTATACACCGTACAAATTATCAAGATGAGTCTTAATTTTTGTGTATAACATTATGTGTGACAAACCTATAGGACTACCGGTTATTATTAAAATTGTTCTTAACTTAGTATTGTTAAATGAATTATAAAATACATTGTGAAGTACTGATACATATATAAATGTATTACATTAGTATGAATGTGTGTGTATTTTATTTATTATTTTTATTTTGTTCACTTTCAGTATATTAATAATTTTTTAAACAATCTTTTGTTTTCGACTTTTCAATATGCTCGCGCCCCCCTCGTAGTGTTATCACGGCCCACTAGGGGGCGCGCCCCACAGTTTGAGAAACGCTCAGTTATACACTGAACACATACTCAAAAATAGTCGGCATTGCTGTTGGCACATTTATCATGCAGGAAAATAACGCCATTGGACAATATATTTGGGCGTTTCGACTTGATGGTTCATCTAAGGTTCTGATAACGCTGGACATTGATGGTGGTTCCCCGTTCCAGAAACTCGATAAGCAATGGGCCCTTGTGGTAAAAAAATGACATCATGACCTTACCAGAACTGGTGTACACGGCCTTTGATTTCTTTGGAGGTGGTGCAGTCGCACGTTTCTACTGCTTTCTCTGAAGCTGGCTTTCAGGTTCAAAATGGTGACCCCATGTTTCGTCACCAGTGACAATTTGCGACAGAAAGCCGTATTCCTTCTCATGATAATGTTTCAGATGACTCAAAGACAGCATCATTCGAGTATCAGTTCTTGTTGTTCCTTTTTATTTGCTTGCATGTTCAGTAGAGGACAATAGCTTGTGTGACCACCATCTTAACGGCGTGAAACAACAGTCGCTATGAAACGTCAAACATTGTGCACGCGTCGTTATCTCTACCGATAGATAGTGCCGCCATACACGCAGTTAAGTGGTGCCATCTTACGTGTAATGCAAAGTTAGACGCACTGACTGGGTTTCATTTGAATGAACCTAATAAACTTGATTTTTGGATTATCAAGGTTTAATTTTTCACAAAACACTATGCATACAGGGGCAGTTTTTAAACCCTTCCAGGCTCCTTTTATTTCTTGATTATAGATCAAAAAGTTTCAATTTATCATGCTTATTTTCAAACATACATATCTTTTTAAACATAACAGTAAATTGTTACAATTTTTAGAAAACTTTGTTCAAAAATCTCGTAAAAATTAAAGTAAAAAAAATACAGTTAAATAAATGAATAATTTATCTGTTAAGTTGGCTTTCTGTGTATAAAAGAAATCGTTAAACTTTGCAGTCAGTTTACGCTAACTATAAATATAAAGCTTAAAACACATAGCTTTTATATTGAATTGCAAATTTTATTAACATCTTTTGCATTCACATAAATGGTTATGATATTCTTGATCAAAATTGGATCGTGTATGATAAATTCGAAAACACGGTACTACACATAACCCAACATCGCAATCTCTGGACAGGAGAATCTTCTTCCTCTTCTTACTTTCTTCACTTTACCGTTTCTCTTTTGGCAGTAAATAATGCACTGTTCTGTTGGATTAGTTTTCTTCTCTGTTGGGGGAATGTAGTTAACAAAATGTCTTTCAGACAAAAGTGAAGGGTGGGGGCTGTTCAGCAGAAGGACGTCCTCTTTTTGTAGAAAATTCCACCAAGTGGTACTTTTCAGTTATTCGAAACCATGTAAAGCTCATGTGGAATAATTCGGGAAAGTCCGATTGCACATTGTAAATTTTCACTGTGCCCGAGCTATACTCAGGATGAGCCAGGATGGTACGTTTTGTTAGATTGTGCTCAGCTTTGGAAGGGGTTTATGTAATATGTCAGCTTGTTTTAGAGAAATGGAGGCATTTTCCCTTAAGAGGCAGATTCCCGATCAAATTTCCAAATAGTTTTTTTTTTTTAGTTTAAAAATGTACATAAAATGGCAAGTAGAGTTTTCTAGCAATTAAAAGTACTTTCATCAAAATATACCACTGAAGAGGAAACTACAGAAAAGATTTTTGAACCTATTAATAATACTTCTAAATGCGAAAAAAAGTATTAGTTACCATATGATTAGAATACAAATTACGGCTATCATGTTCAAATTTCAGTTATTTTTTAAGCATTTGAAACTTAAATTGTAAGTGATATAGAAAAAAAAATGTTGCTATGAAAATTGTTGCTTTTCTCATGAAAAGCATTTTGATTAAATCTTTAGCTTTAACAAATTAAAATCACATTTTTTATATATGCGAGCCTTGTATAATACAAGACGGGGTTTTTTTCAGTCATCAATTTCGAAATTAATGATCCACGAATTTTGAAATTTCATCTACTTTTTATATCGAGAGGGCAAAAAAGCATTTCAGTCAAACTGGAAGACTAGCATTCTTCCTCTTTCCCAGACTAGATTTTACTGTGGCCAAAACATGAAACGAAGAAGATGACTAAGTTAAGGACATAGCTAAAAATGTATGCCCAATATGTTTAGATGATTTTTACAAGTAATGACTAAAGTATGTTGATGAGCAAAAGTCATATTTTGAAGGAGGATGTATTTCAGCATTTTAATTTATAATACATATTTCTTTAATTTTAGAATCAATTCGAAAACTAGTATTACATACTTAAATCTTATAATTTAGTTAATTACTTATATTTATAAGTCAAACATACATTAATTTTAAAGTCAATTCCTTTCCTCAGATATCTCCTCAAGCGAAATTTGATTTATTTTATCGTGATGCATAGAGAAGCGGCTATGTTACAAATGGTCTATAATTACGATTCGTGGATGAGGCTCTGTGTCACAAGATTATAGTGAATTGTGTTTGCATAAGCAGTGGATGACAAAGCGCGATTGTTTGAGAACATTTGCACCCGAGATACTTCGTGAACAAGCACACTGCTCGAGGACAGGCCTCATTTAATTGAACGACAGACGATCACAGGTCATTGTTAAATTAACCGTACCGTAATTGAATCTGCAAATGTTCGTTAATGTACACTCTTCAATGCAAATGGAACGTAGCAGGGCTTAAATTTTCGTTATGAAATCATTGTTTATGTGGCTCAAAATAATTTAGTTCTGGGAATTCAGTTCTATTATTTATTAATAAAGCCACAATTAATTATTGGATATTTCATGAATTCAAAGTTATCTACTATACTTTAACTGTAATTTAATCAGTTAAAAGTTTAAATTTTAAAATTGAAAATATATTTTACATAATTTTACGTTGCGTGTAAATTAAAATACTCTTATTGACTGGTAATCAATTAACAAAATATTTAATTTTAGATAATTTAGAGAGAAAAGTGTTCTAAACAACGAAAAATAGGACTAACACATGGAACGTGTTACGCTCCTCTGTAGATTTATCAAGTAAAAATTTAACGCAAAAAAAGGAAAATATTCTTTAAAAAAATTAAGAGGAAAATATTAAATGAATGGAAATATTAAAATTGTTTGGATTAAAGACGTAAAATGAAAGAAGCCAATTGAAGGTGAAATAACAGTTTGATAGTCATGAGACAAAACACAGCGGTCTCCAAATTGTCTTTGTGGCCGCGGTAGCCGAGTGGTATAGGTATCGGATCGTGGCATGCCTTGTCACGAGTTCGAGCCCAGTACCACTAAAGACCCACCGTGTAGGGCAGCGATGCACGTTAAATCTGTCGAGAGCTGAAATGTCTTCCCGTTGGTGTGGTGTGGTAGTTAGGAGAGAGAGTGCCAGCTCAGGTGTCGTCCACGTCACTTGACCATGGTTCAAAATAACGTGGTCCGTCGCCAAAAGCCCTGGTGTAGCTGAACAGTGCGACGTTAATATTCAATCATCATCACCAAATTGTCTTTAAGGTATTCGACTACATTCGGAACCGTCATTTAAAAAAAGCGTATAAATCGATGATTTTCATGATATTGAGTGTCACTTGGATTAAAATACATGGATTGTTGTTTTAAGAATATAATTAGAATAAAAAAGTATTTTATGCAATATTCTGGCACAAAAAATGAACTCAGAATTAACTATTTTCAAAACATTCCTCTTTCATGAAAAATGTTTCTATAATAATAATATTTTGTGTGTGCTTATATAAAGCAAAAATTTCTCCAGAGGGTTTGAACTAAAATTTTTGAAAAATTCACATTATTTTCAGAGTTACTACCAATTGAAAAAATTATCAGTGTTTTTTTCTTGAAATTCCTCCACTCTATTGTATTAAAATATGGATAAATCCACTTCTAAGTTATATATTTCAAAAATCTTAGTTCAGGCTCTGTACAGAGGTCTGAGCTATACATATGCAAATTATTATTATTACAGAAGCATTTTCCATAAAAATGTTCTGAAAAAAAGGCAATTCTATGTTCAGTTTTTGGCAAAAAAAAAAAATGCATTTAAATAATTTTTTACTGTAATAATATTCTTAAAACAATTGTATACATGTATTCTAAGTGACATCAAATATCATAAAAATTATTTATTTATATGCTTTTGCACAATAACAGTTCCGAACGTAGTCGGACACCTTAAATTCAGAATAATTTTATTCTTCTTTAAAATTATTTTACTTCTGTTTACATATAAATTAATCTATCAACTAACACAACTCTTTAACATAAATTTACATCTGATTTTTACTTACCTTTACAGTTTTACAGAAAAAAAATATTAAAAAAATTATCATTCTAAAATATCAAATGTTATATTCCAAAGGGCACTATTTCTCAGAAATTCGCGAAAGTGTCTAATTAGTTTTGAGAACCACTATATTTAAAAAATTATAAAACTCAAACAGCGGATTAGAATTTTATAATTTGTTTTTATATACGTATATAAGTGAAAGTGACATTTTGTATAGTTTATTAGATACAATTACGTAAGGAAACTTATTAAACGATCTTTAGAGAAAAGATTAAAAAGTGGCAGATTAAATTTGAAATTAACCAGTAATTTGAGAGTGTCATTGTTCGAACACAAAAATGTAACTCCTTTTTAAGTATATAACATTTAATTAATTTATTCTCAGTCTTTTATTAATTATCATATACGCGTCCTTTTTCTCAAGGACAAAATAAACAATTAATCATTTTTTTAATTATACATACTTTACATCAGAAATATAAGGATTTAGAGAAAATTATCCATTTTGATTTTAAGAGTGAAGATGTTTATCTTCACAAAAGTAAAATAAAATAAAAGAACATCTTAAGGGGGTTCTCTCATGTGATGGGGGTTAAAAAAAAATCAAAATTTTTTTTTTCATAAATTGCTTTCTTAACATGTCTAGAATACGGTGATAAAGTGATTTTTTAAAATTCGAAGTCGTTATAAAAAAGGTGTTAGAAGAGCAGCAGTTTGGCGCACTAAGTTAAGATTTTCATTGTTTTAATCGGACTTGAAACTTTAAACACGCTTTTCTCAAAACTGGGTTTTGCAAAATTTCCTCCATAATATCTCAAGAACGGTTTGACCGAATGATTTCAAATTTATAGGGTAGACTCAGCGCAAATATACGCACTAAATGAAATACGATCATTCCAAAATTAAAAATATTTCTATTTTTTATAACAAAAATATAACAACAAAAAAAACCTTATGTAGTTTGAAGCTTTACTTTAGAGGTCTACCTAAAATCCAATTTTTTTATATTTTCATTTGACTGTAGTTCATTTGGTGTATTTAAACTTATATATTAAAACACCGTTGATTTTTTTTTACTTAAGATAAACCAATAGGCTCGAATCGTGGAGGAAATCAGTGTCCATTTTTTCGAGGCGGGTGTGTTCAAAGCGCTATAACTCACGTTCTATTGGATATTTTAGGCTAAAAATTTATATAAATACTCTTAAGATACATATAAATAAATGACAAGAAACGTAAATTTCTATCATTTTACTCGTTTTCGTCACAAAAATATTTCCCCAAAATGCTTAAGAAACAGGTCGTCGCATGGGTGAACTCCCTTAATATCATTGGGTAAGATGTGAAAAAAAAAAAAAAAGAAAAGAAAAGAAAACTCTTATTCAAAGAAGAAATTTTTTTCCCTGTGGAAACAGCCAACTACTTCTACTAAGACATATGGGAAAAGGTGGGATTACTAAACAACGACTATTTTTCTTTTACTTGATTAGATTTTCATCTCCTTTCTGTTTTTCCGTTAAAGAGAAAAAGTAACGCCAACAAAGAAAGGTACTTCTTCGTTTGAAATACGAGCAGGAGAGCAAAATAGCCTAACCTTGGACATAAGTTATAAAAGTGAAAAAGGCAAACTAAAAAAACTTTCACATCAAAATAGATGAATAAAGGTTTTCACAACACAGTGAAGAGTAGAATAGAGTCTACAAAAAAATGCTGTCGCTGGATGTCACTGGGTACATGGCTCGCAAAGCGAGCCTCCAACCATATCATAGGAGTTAACGGTGCCTGATGAAGTAGCGTCCTTGGTGATAGGAAACAGCCTGATTGGTCGTAAAGAATAGTCTACAAATCCTGTCGCTGGATGTCACTGGGTACATGGCTCGCAAAGCGAGCCTAATAGTCTACAAAGAAGTCATGTTTAGATTATAAAGATTGAGAAAATTAAAGTTGAAGTGGTGAATTTAATTTTAAAAAGAAGTTCATGAAATGCCCAGAACATTTACTATTTGACTTATTTTGAAGCAGTCAATGTCCCCTTTACGGTCAATTTATTTGTCCAAAATGTTCCAGAAATAAGGTATATTCTTTCATTGCATAGAACTAAATATAATTAACGGAATTTTTAAATGGAAGAATTTTTATCAGTTTTCATTATTTTAAAGTTTTTTTTAACTTTTCTTTTTTTTTTATTTTAAAACTGTAGAACATAAAATCACCCTAAATGTTTGCTTTTTATAACTATATAATAGGAAGAATGTTTTATGTACCTTAAAAGAATTTCACTCATACTTAAATAAAAACTGTTCGTGCCTCTTTTTTAAACGACTGAGGATTTTGTGTGTGTTTGTGTGTGTGTGCATATATACACGCAGACACAATTTGAAGCATGGTGTCATACTAAGTCTTACATTGCAATGGGGACAGATATAATATCGAATGTTTTGAATTATCTTTCCATTTTCATGTTTTCTCAAGCAACAAATTACATATTTCCATGCCAATCCCTGTCCTTTGTAGAGTACTTTTAAGAATCTAAATTTTTTTTGTCTTCAATGAAAAATTCATGCCTTCACCACTAAGAAAATCCCGAACGAGAAGTACTTCAGTACCACACACACACACACACAAACTGCCTCTCTCTTAAAAACGCTAGCACTAATAATCTCACTCTAAGAATTAAAAAGATGGGAAAATTAAAGGTAGGAAAAAGAATATATTATAGTGCCCGTACAGCGTATAAACAAATCGGTTGCGTCGAGCTTTCGGTAGGCACTGGTACGGTGAACGGGCAAACCAGTTGAGAGAATAATCAACACAGAATGCATATTATGCAATAATACAATTAATTTCGGGTATCAATCCACTAAATAAAATTTGGCCTTAAGGGGATACAGTACGATTTAAATGATAAAAATCGGCAAACAAATCAAAAATAATTTTCTTAGCCTAAATTATTCTCTATATATTTTTCTATAATATCCCAAAATTTGAAAGCTCTAAACTTACGAAACCTAGAATTATGATGGCTTTCACGTTCGTTTTTATTCACATTCCTATGGCAAATCAAAACTTGATGCTTACTTATCTCAGAAAGATAAAATAACTTCACTCTGTCTTCATTTAAAATGCTAAGGCATTTTTTGTATTGTGCCTAATGCTTTGAAATTTTTTTTACCTATTGATAATAATATATGTAACAAAAGTTGGTATGTATTTTTGAATCAAAGCAATATTTATTTTTTTAAAAATAATTGTACTCAGAATGTATAAATTTTTTTAGGAATTTTCAATAAACATTCATAAAAAGAAGTTGTGTACGAATACCAATCATGTTATCGCAAAAGCCATAGCAACTGTTGTTGTACATAGTTTGGCGTACTTGTAAATCAAATTTCATGAGTGTACGTAAAATTTGTAGGAAGAGTAGCGTCTTAAAATCACTTCACAATTTTTTTTTCCTTAAAGAATTGAAGGGCTAGCGCTTTTTATGAAATTTTGAGCACAAAATATGTTTTACACACATTTTTTTTTATTATTTTTTTTATGGTATACACATAGAAGGCAACAAAAGAAACTTTGAAAATTCTTAAATTAAAAATTTTTGCGTAAATCGTACCATGTCCCCTTAGTAGTGACAGAATTGAAAGTGTCAGAGCTTTCCCGTTTGAAAAATTCAGGGCAAATGTTTAACAGTAAATCATTTTCAACTAATACATCCACACGAGAATTTAGGTAAACTACAACACAATGCATTTTTATATATGTATGACTATGAAATCCATTAAATTCAATTCATTTCTCTATTACATTACGATAAACGAAGTTACATATCTTCATGAAAAGGAATTTCAGGTTCTACTTTTGAAATGACATTTATAATCAATGGATGGTATTTTATTAGAAGAGATTAGGCCCCTGCCAAGTACTGCTGATTGCACCATCGTGGCGGGAAGGTGTTCCTGGGCGGATTGGGTGAAGTACGTTGGGAGTGCACACTCCTGGCAAGGTCACCCTAGATGTGAAGGCCATTCCATTATGTTTAGCTAAAATCGTCAGGCATTGAAGCCAAGACAGACTTTTACCATTTGATGCCTCGATTCTTTGATCAACAGAATCTGCACATTTCCTCCTTTTTTGAATCCCATCTCATGTCGAACTTTAGGGCAATGAGAGAAGTGGCGGACAGACTAGCGGAGGAGGGCTATAATCTTTCGACTCCCTCCTCATCCGCCCTTGCCTATCTGGAATTATACAAGTTAAAAAAATCTCAAAATTTGGTGGAGTGGATGGTGCCTCCAACTCGTCATTGGTATGCGGGTAATAGACCCGGTCTGGTCCTAGCCCTCAAGTGTAGTAGATGCCCCCAAACTACACTCTCTCGTCTTTTGACAGTGCCTCTCATTCTCAGCGAACAAAAATATCTTTTTCATCTATGCAAGGTGTCAAGATGACCAGGCTTCTCCAGAGCACATAATGCGTTGCATGAATTTCACAAGCAAATATATCTAGACAGATCTCCTTTGTGTGCTTAACCTTTTGAGAGTCAAAGATTTAATTGATCTTGTCTGACTTCATCAGACCTTAGAGGATTAGCAACAACAACACATAGATTAGGCGCATTGTATTTGCAGACAGAATAAAACTGCAGTTGTTTGAGAACATTCGAACTGAAATTTTTTATTAAAATATCTGGTAACGAATCCAATGAACAGAGTGGGATTATTTAAATGAGAATGTTTAAAAGATAGTTGTTCAGTTTTTAGTAATACGGCTTAATTTTCATATTAACTTCTCAGATTAATGCAATAGAGATACAGCAAAGTGTTATGTTTGGGATAATTTAGCATTATAGAGTTTTAAAACAGTTCCTATGTGGAAATTTTATTATCATAACTAACATGCACTGCCAGAGATTTGTTATGGAAGATATTTATAATTCGAAGTCTTTCTATCTTTTCTCACTCGTTCCGACTTTTTCTAGTAACTCAAATATTTATGAAATTTCAAATGTTCGTAACAAATAGCTTATAAGTAGAATATAAATTGTCTATTTTTAAATATGTCTGACATATCATCAGAGACTTTGATTCTAATCATCTTTGAAAAAGTAGAATATTACTATTTTCAGAAAAGAACCAAATACATAACTGATTTAAAATATAAATAACCTTTTATTAGTTTTTTAATGAAATTATTAGCAACACTGGTGATCTATATTTTAAGAGTAAAAGAAATCTAGTTGAATAATATGAATATTGAAAAAGGTTATTACTTTAATTTAAAGAAATAGCTATTTCTACTTAAATAAGTATGGAATTTGAAGTATAACTTAATAAAAAAGTATACATGAATAAAATGCGTTACTTTACATCCTTGGTTTCAACATTTTACATTATGTGTATAATTAACACTAAATTAACCAATATTACATGTATACTTATTTTTCTACCATGGACGGGGTCAGATTACCACTTCAAAAATTAAACGCAGGATAATATGTTTTAATAAAATGGTATTTTAGACGTGTATTGTAATAAAGAATGGATTGTGAACAAAATATTACCTTCTACTTAGAGACTTTTCATTATATTTCCACGTTTCCAGCGCATTTCCTACAAATTACATTATTTTGCATTGCATGCTTTACAAAATGGAAAATGTAAATGTACATGGCAATGTAAATAAACAAGATGAAACTTAATTTTGACGATGTTTTCACTAAATCCAATATGCATACAATCCAAATAAACCAACACCGGCCAACGATACTATATATATGTCATTTAATTTAATTTATTTTTATAATAACTTCAAATTAATATTACTCTAAATTAAATTGTTTAATTGATTTCACATATGATAGATGTTTTCTAAAATCTGATTTTCTTTATAACATATTAAAATATTATTTTTGGCGTTTTTTAAAAATATGAATGTTATTTAGATTCTTGAACATGAACTCCTTTTTTCATCAGTGAGTTTTAGTTTCTTTTTTTGCGTATTTAATCAAATAATGAATGCGTTTGAAGTTTTGTAAGCAAAAAAGAATTTTTTCATTTACGAGTAATATCAACTACGATTTAATCGAGAAAACGTTCTATTTGTTCTGCGTTCTAAGCAAATAAAGTTTATAAATCGTTCTAAACATCAAAACAAATAATACTAGTTATGATTAACTTTAACTTCAAATTGTGTATAGCTAACTACAACCTTAAAACTTTTATTGTAAATTTACCTTCAATTAAAATAAGTATTTCAGAGTTTCTCCCATGTTTTTCTTAACGCTTGTTATCCAACTTGTTCGTTATTGTGCTCTGTATTTTATTTGTCTTCTTGGAAACTCAATTCTGATCGATAATACCCTGTGGTAGACTGCTTAAACGATATGAGGTTTGATGACTGCACCATGCAATGCAGTTCTGGATGAGTGGATTTACATATTCAAATTTGAATTCATGGTCTGTATAATGATGTATTTAGTTTGTGAGCAATCTAGATAAGTAATTTTTTATTTTTGAGCATTTCCAGTTCTTACAAATTTTCTTAAACCATAACAGCAGACTTCTTTTTGCAATTTAGAGTTTTATTAGTATTATGTTTGTTTTTTATTATACATATGTAAGGATAATTAAGTGAGATTAAAAATTAAATTCCCTATCTAGCACTTCACTTTTATTTTCTCCTCACCTCTTCCAGTATCAAACTAATCACCCATTCATTTCTTCTGAACATATGGCCTAGCCAATAAACATGCCTAATTCCAGATCGTTATATTTAATAGCCCTATATGTCAGTATTAACTTTCAAACACATAAGACCGCAATCGGTGTTTTAAGTGTTTAACCCACTTAAGATTTTCGGTGGCGTTCTTTTTTCTCTTTGCCTCGTGCGTCAGAAGAGATGTACTCATTCTAGAATAAAGACCTTTTTAAAACTAAGTCTGTTTCTGACCCCAAAATCATGTCATATATTAAACCAGTGTTTCTCAAACTGTGGGGCGCGCCCTATAGGGGGCATGATAACCCTACGAGGGGTTGCGAATATATAAAAAGTCGAGTATAAAAGATTATTTTAAAAGGTTATGAAATATTACTTAAAGGAAGCAAAATAAAATACATTCTGATATAAAAAGTTTGTTGCACTTTTATTGTTAACTGTACCAATTTAAAAATTAGAAAAGAAAAGCAACATAATACTTTTCTTATTACTTAAAAGTATATATAATTTACTTAGAAAATCTATTACTTCAAAATAACTTACTTAAAATATCTATTATTTGAAAGTAACATATACAAAATTTAATATTTATCGTGAATTTGAGTGGTTTATAATTAAGATAGTATTGTAGTTTTAGCGTCAAAGTACATTATTATATATATATATATATATTATAGCATTCAATACATTGTTATTGTATGGGTGAGGGGGGTGAAGAAAATTATGCTTGAAAATTGGGTCGCAAGTATTAATAGTTTGAGAAGCACTGTATTAAACTGAAATTGCTATTTGGTTATATATTATTATTATAGTTCCCCATTTGTGTATCTAAAAATAAATTTAGTTAAACAATATATAATCTAGCATTACCTACCCACTTCTTTGGCTATTTTACAGCATTGAATGATTACATAAAAGTTATTGATATCCAAGCATTATCATTTAAGCTTTTGATTGCAATAAAAACATTAATGTAGCTCTCCCTTTTCTTTAAAAAAGGATATGGCTTAAATTTTTAAGATCGAAGTAAAAAGATAAAGATATCTTTTGTGTCCCCATACACCCCATTTTACATTTTCATCACACCACCCAATCCCTCTCTTGGAAATAGATTTCCTTAAAGTGCGTTCTAAGCAAATTTCTTCTCAACAAAAGAAACATGACGCAAAATTTCAAGTCTGCGGGTCTAATATTTTCTCATGTCTAGCTTTTCTATTACATGGATATATATGTCAGTAAAGAAACACTTTGGCTGCTGAAACTGTTCCTTACATAGGACATTTCATTTTTACTTTTTAGAAATTTTGTAATTACTTTTTCATATTTCATATTAAAAATTCAAAAAGTATATATAAAAATGTTGATTCATGTTATATTTTGTGTAGTATTTCCAGACCTGAAGGAGACGCAAAATAAAATATAAGTTATTTTCATAGAAGCCTTCCTATTTTTAATGTTACGTAAATTTTTCACAGCATTAATAACTAACGTTTGTTTATTAAAACGACTTTACTTCAAGGTACTTTAGTAAAGGATGGTAAATAACATATTATAATAGTAAACCCATCGCATTTTTTGTAAACCTGCTATATTTGAATGGGTTGAATAATAACTAAAATAGAAAATTGCAACACAATTCTATTTCCGTTGTCTTATTAAATATATTCAAAATTTTCGAAATCATAATTTATTATAGAGAATATTTATGTATAAAATGTTTACTACATTTAGCCCTAAAAAGGTATGCTATTAAAAATAATCTAAAATGATTTTTCTTTAATATTTTATGCATTTGTAACTGCTTCGAGATGCGTCACACAGTTACAATGAATTAATTTTTTTTATTTTCGTGTTGTTTTTGTTTCAGAAGTTCTATTGTTAAAACAAACACGATCTTTATTATATTTTTCTTTGATGTTTGAAATAAATCTGAAAAATACATATTTGAATCCTATCTACAATGCGAATCTCTGAAGCAAATGTAGTCATAAGGATTATTGCAGTCTAACATTCAATAGAAATGTTATTTCGATAAAGTATCCTAAAACATATTTATTTATTTCTGCATCATATTGTAAATAGTCTTTTAAGAGAAAGAATACATAGAATATTCTCGAAAAATCTCGAAACAGAAATAGCGTTAGATATCGCATTCTTAAATAAATATGAACTATCTCCAAGCCATATTTGTTCTTTTCATGTTGATTTTACGCAAGATATTTTCCGTAATAATTTCCTTTTAAAGTATTACAACCAGTACTAAATGAATTCTACTCAACTTAAAAAGAATTGGGCAAAAAAGGACTAGAATTTCATAAAGTCAATAAAGCTCAATCGTTATTAAATATTAGGTTGGGGAAAAAGAAATCCATTATTTTTTCCGGTCGATGGTTTTAGTGTCGATATCTTGTGAAACATAGATCAAACAATTTCAAATTTATGCTCGTTGTCAAGATCACATTTCACACTAAAAAAATTATTTTGCTTTTTATTGTTTGGTCCATTCAGTTATGAGTTACAGGGTGTTAAAAATGGAAGTCAACAAAGAGAAAATTCGGTTCTTTTTAGATTTTTTCTTTGATAAAGGTGAAAATGGAAGCCAGGGGGCTGAAATTGTGAATGGTGATTATGGTGCTGATACTGTAACAGCTAATTACGTGCAATTTTGGTTTCGTCGATTCCGTTCATGTATTTTTGATTTTAAAGATGTACCTCGCACAGGCAGGCCCGTCCTCGAAAGTGTCGATAAAATCACAAAATAATCGAAGTTAACTATCATGTTAGTAGTCGTAGTATCGCCAAGGAGGTAAAGATCAACCATAAAATAGTTTTAAGCCATTTGTGCGCAAATTTGGATTAAAAAAGAAGCTCCATGTTTGGGTGCCACACCAATTAACACCAAAAATCATGATGGATCGAATTTCCATCTGCGAAGCCTTGGCCAAACGGAATGAAACCGACACATTTCTTAAACGGATGGTGACTGGAGATGAGAAATGGGTCCCATACGACAATATTGTGCGAAAACGATCGTGGTCAAAGAGCGGTGAAGCAGCTCAAATGGTGGGCAAACCAGGACTAACGACCAGGAAGGTTCTACTGTGTATTTCGTGGGACTGGAGAGGAATCAATTATTAGGAGTTACTTCCACATGGCCAAACACTAAATTCAGATCTCTACTGTCAACAACTGGAACATTTGAAACTAGCGAATGACCAGAAATGGCCAGAATTAACCTACAGAAGAGGTGTTATGTTCCATCAGGACAACGCCAGGCCACACACTTCTGTAGTAACTCGCTATAACCTCTGAGAGCTTGGTTGGGAAGTTTTAATGCATCCACCATATAGTCCGGACCTGGCAAAAAGTGATTACCACTTTTTCTCGCATTGCAAAACTTCCTGAGTGATAAGAAATTGGGATCAAGAGAAGATTGGGAAAATCGATTACTAGATGTTTTCGCCAATAAGAGCCAAGACTTCTATGAGAGAGGCATTATAAAGCCACCTTTAAAGTGGCAACAAATTATACAACAAAATGTTGTATATTTGACCCAAATCGGACAATTGGAAGCATGTTAAATAAAGTCTTGATTTCCATGCAAAAATAATGGATTTCTTTTTCCCCAGCCTAATATATTTTAAAGTATATATATTTATTATGTTATAAAACGTATATTTTATTTCGAAAATATATATTTTCGTAATAACTCTTATTTCAAAAATATTCTAATCTAAGTAGTGTAATTAGCAAAATATTATTCACGAGAATTAATCGTGTGTGTGTTTTATATTCATCAGACCGATATTAAAAGTAGAATATGAGGCAACAAATAGCTTCAAAAGAACATTCACTCATTAGCAGTTACTTTCGGAAGGATTTCAGCTGTCAAGTATTACTATACCGAATGTGAATTTGTATAGCACACTTTTAACACACACAAAAAATAAGAACGAAATTTACAGGTGTGTGTTATACGCGGGATATAAAAATATTACCTTTAAAAATAGATGGAAAAAAGTTAGATGTCTACATATATTTAAGAAATGTTTAATTAAAATAAGTTACATACCTTAAGAACTTCTATTTTGGTGTAACATGAACTTTCGTTATATTTGTCAGGCACATCATTGAATTCTGTTTCAACTTCACCATTATTGTTACTCTGATCCATGAGTAAATAATCACCTTTCCTTCCATCGACATTGTTAGAAGTTCGACATTTATTAAAAATTATTTTTCAATTATGTCAGGTTTAACTTCTCATTCTATACTTTTATTATCGACTCCCACTTTATTTTAAAATGGTATGACACATTTCTTTCTATTGTAAGTGCTTTCCCTCCTTCCCTCCGTCTTTCCTGCGTTTTAAGATTTAGCTCTAGATCAGGGATGGGGAACCAATGGCACGCGTGCCATTATTTCTAGATTGGCATGACACATTTCTTTCTATTGTGTCTTTCCCTCCTTCTAACTCCGTCTTTTCTGCGTTTTAAGATTTAGCTCAAGATCAGGGATGGCGAACCAATGGCACGCGTGCCATTATTTCTAGACTGGATGACACATTTCTTTCTATTGTAAGTGCTTTCCCTCCTTCTAACTCCGTCTTTCCTGCGTTTTAAGATTTAGCTCTAGATCAGGGATGGCGAACCAATGGCACGTGACACAATGTTTTGGGCACGCCACCAATCAAAACGGTCTGCATTTTCATTCAAAATGACGAAGTACAATATGATATATCAAGAACAAACGTGAGTGATCGGTCGCAGTTTTCGATGAGATTTTCTCAGCTCAAGGAATTATCGGCAACGTTCAAGTTTTGTATGTACCCTGAAGTGATTTCATTTAGAAAGCTGAACTTGTCCCAATTTGATTGGTTGGAAATTGAAACATTTGAAATGTACAACTTTGATTGATTTCCAGTCTAGTTCAATGCGGATTCAAAAATTTGTTGAAAAAAGGAGAAAGTTGGAATTGATTGAAACAGAAAGATAAGCAAGCAATATAAGTAAAAATGCTAGTAATGAAATTTTGGAAACACGGAATTCGATTCTAGATAACATTTAACTGTTTGAAGAAGCTGGACCATGCTTATTTAACCATATTTTCATCTACCAACGCCTGCGAGCCATTATCTTTAAATATGAAAAACAGTAAGGACTCATTTAGAAACCTTTTGGCAAATGATTCCAATTCAGCATGCTAAAGCAACAATCTGCTAAAGGAGAACATCTTACAATCCTAATATAAGTTATTTGTCATCTAATCAACAAAAGCAGAAATCACGCTGTTACCTTATGTAATTTGAATTTCACGTATAACTGAAACATTTACTACTATAAAGTATAAAATGTATTTTTTTTGTAGAAAATAAAGAGTTTTAATTTGTTAGTAATTCGTTTTATTATTTTCCCAATAATCACAAGTCAAAATTATTTAAAGGCACGTCCATACCCCATTAAATATTTGATTTAGAAAAAAATGGCATGTTGATCCATACTGGGCCTCCCCTTCTCTAGATATATACCGTTGTACAAAAGCTTGGTATAATACTTGGGGTAAATACCTTCAAAATATAGCAGCATATACATTTTGTCGTTCTTCGTAAAAACGAGGTGCTTGTTATACGGTGAATATACTTAAAAATAAAAAAAAACGCATTTTGAATGTATAGGGGCTCCTAATACGCCTGATAATATGGTAATAGTAATATTAAATAAAATAATAATAGAGCACATGAATAACAAAATGATAATGATAAATGAAATAAAAAATAAAAAAGAATATAAAAAAATTGAGTTTTTAGGAGAGAATATGTTTTGAAGTTATAAGAATATATACATTTACCACTCTCGGAGATTATTTAGTTTAATTTTAATAATTTATTTTATATAAAATTGCTGTACTTCATTACTTTTAAAATTAAACAATTATAGCATTTGTTGATGATCTTATTAAGATTTTTTCTGCAAGTTGGTGGCTTTTCCAATAAATCTTTAAAAAATCTTACTAACCACAATTCTTGAAAACACCTTTGAGAAATAATAGTTTTATTGTATTTCTAACTGCTTGATCTTAACACTCAGATAAACTTTTAAAATAATGTGTATCCGAGCTATTATATTATTCTTTTTCTATCTCAAATCAATTCAAAAATTTATTTGTATGCAATATCTTTCCTCAGCATTCTTTCTCGTGTTTTAACAACAATGTGTTCCATCACACGGAATAAAATTAATGAATCTAATGAAACAAATTTTGTTAATAACAACAGTAAAAAAAGTGCTCTCTTTAAAGTTGTTAGTGAAAATTACTCATTACCAGATTTTCGGTCTTGGTAATTACCTTTCGAAAAAGAAAAGATATTTCCACCCAAGTAAAGATATTTCGCTCAGAAATGCATAAATCAGTTTGAAAAGATGGTAAGCATAAGGTGAATAAAACTGGTCTTTCCTTTCCCTAAAACATGCTATTTCCTTTCCTTTCATAGTGTTCTTTTTTTTAAAAAAAAGAAAGGAAAAAAAAGAAAATGAAGGTAAAGAAAAATAAATGGCTTGTCTCTTTTTAAAGATGTTTAATCTTGCATCTTCGCTTTGCAGTGCTTTGAATGGCTAGTGGGAAGCCCTGCGCAGAACCACGAAGTACTGGAAATAGTGCTGTTTAACTACAACTAATGTTTTTAAAAGTAAGTGGCTTTGTTTGTCATTTTAACTGAAAAGGAAAAACACTTTATTGGTTAGTTTTCGTGTAAAAAAAAAAATGTATGTAAGTGAACTAATTGTCTGAAACTGGCTTTCTTTATGAAAGGAACTAACTTTTTGAATTTATTACAATCTTCATAGAAAAGACTCACATATTATAATGTCTTTTGTATAAAAATGTGTGCACGTGTATTTGTTATTAATGTTTCAAAATATATAACATTTGAAATTCTGTAAAATAATAACTATTAAAAGCATTAAGCTATAAAATAAGCAGAGACAATGGTTTTAACAATTAACCTACCTCGAGCGGTCAAGTGAACCATTTTAAAATTTCGCTTAAAATTTCTTGTATACAACATTTTACAATTTTTTTTAACAATACACATTCAAACCATTTTTCAATATTTACAGCTTTTTTTTACATTTTACTTCCTTAAAATATTTTTTAACCTGTCTAGTCTACCACGAACGATCGTTTGACTGTTTAAGGTATCCGACTACATTCGGAACCTTGATTTTAAAAGGAGCATAAATGTATAATTTTCATGATATTTAGTGTCACTTAGATTAGGATACATGTATAAAATTGTTTTAAGGACATTATGACAAAAAGAAAATTATTTAAATACAATATTTTGGCAAAAATTAACTTAGAATAACCTTTATTCCAAATATTATCCTTTT
>BMAV01023898.1:0-13700 GCA_019973955.1 Trichonephila inaurata madagascariensis
AATTTTAAAATAAAACGAAACTGTTGCATTAATAGAAAGGAAAAATATATAAGCTGAAGAAAATAAAACATATTTTAATAACTACGACTATTAATTAGTATATATAATAACTAGATCATAAAAATAGAAGAATGGCTTCTTTGAAATTTATCTCAGTTTTTTTATCTGCTGTACATATATGATCTTTTTCATGCTATTTAAATTTCCATCATGTTATATATAAAGGTATATACATATTTTAAAGTATCTTACTAGGGTGACTCCTCACTAAGATTCTAGGAAAAGGTTATTAATAATTTCTATTTAATAGATTTGATGAGATTATATTTTTGTAAAAATGGAAAGCAAAGAACACATTTTTCTGTAACTGTATATTATGCTCTTGATATGGCAGGACTTTTTGACACAACCAGAAAAGAAAAAATATTATAACACAGTGTGCTTGGGAAAGGTTCTAAGGTTGACAAAACATATTCATCAAAATTTTATCTGTTGTTTTTTAAAGATACTTCAAGAAAGAACAGTAATGCCACAAAAAGAAATTCATATTTTGAATAATACAAGGTGCTTTAATAGATTTAAAATAAAGACGTCTCACACTTGGTTTAAAAAACTTCCTTTTAGTCAAAACATTGGTAGAATTTTTTTTGAACTAACAATTAAACAAATTGAAATTTCTTGCTAGAATTAAGATATTGGAATCCACACCTTCAATTTAAAACATAACTTGAAGAAACATTGCTACAGCATCAATTATATACATAATATTTTTTGGAAAAAATTAGCAGAAAATTTTCTAAAAATGTATATAGCTTAAAAAATTATTTTATCTGCAATATGTTCATACTGATAAATTTAAAGACAACTAAAAGTGATAAAATTATTAGAAAGCAAAACTAAGTACAACAGGAAATTGGTATGAACTTATTGAAGATCACATTGTCAAATTCTACATAGAAAAATTATTTCAAGAAATGAGTCATTTCCAAGACATTATGTTAACAGAATTCAAATCAGGCAATAGGGAAAAATCAGAATTTCAAAATAAATCCAGAAAAAATAAGCACAAACATGTATTTTGAATGTCTCATTAAAAGGATAAAATAAAATGACTGCACAATTACATTCTCTAAACTTTGCATAAAATATTCTCTAACAGACATTGGAAGTTCTGTTGTAATTTAAGTGCATAACAAATCTAGAATGGTCTAAAAACTAAATATTCTGTTTCAAAAACTATGGTTTAATACAAATTTTGATGTATTTTAAAAAATCAGAGTAACAAACAGAAGTATCAATAATTTATTTTGTGTGTGAGAGTGAAAAAGTACAAAAATAGAGACAACACTTCTGTAGAAAGGGCTTCGTAAAACAAATCCAGTAAGAAAAGCAAAGAAAAAACTTGATCTGAATGATGCATAAAAACTAAATATTCCATTGCAAGGAACATGGTTTAATAATAGTTTTGATGGATTTACAAAGGCCTTGAGACAACTAGGTCATCAACAACTTAAAATAAAAGTAATAAAGCCATAATTTGAAGACATTATACTTTTGCAGGGTGTGGGACAAAATACTACACTCATTAGAGAAGCAAAGAAAAATATGATCTGAAAGACTTTTATTTAATGACTGCATTATTAATGATAATAAACTGATATGTTTTGAAATATATTCTATAATTAAAATGTAACATATGTATAGATGTTGTGGAGTAAACATTAATTAAATAATGCCTTTTCAATGAAATTAACCCTTTCTAACATTTAAAGGGAGAAAAATATATATATCCTAAAATATATAAAGCAAAATGGGCATTTCTTCTCAATATACTCAAGGTGATAAATATCTAACATTTAAAAATGATACTGTTTCTAGACAGGAAAATGAATATGAGAGAAACAACACTGCCTTCAAGAGTTGTCACAAATTGAAATTCCTACCTATTCCTTAATTCAATACCACATAATGAATATTGAATTAGAAAAACTATATCACTAAGCTATTCTGAGAAATAATATATTTAAAATAATTCATCTAAATTACTAAGAAGAATAAAATGAATTTAAAAATGACTTAGGGAAGAAATTTTAGAATATCACTACAAATTATAAAATGCAAGACATTTACAAAATATATATTTATAAATTGATAAGATGAAGGAATACTGTAAAACGACAAAACTTTTCCTTAAACTACAGTAAGTGCCTTTACAGAGAATTAAAATTATTTTTATTTAAGACAATATAAATATTACTGGTATAGAAACATTTGCAATAGCAAAATGCTTTTGCTTTCAAAAGTAATGGAATTTTATGGTTATAAGAGATTTCAATTCACAACTTGTATAGAGTAATAAAAGCCACATATTGTATGAGGAAATTTTTTATGGGGGGACCAAGAAAAACTAGCCTCATTAGAGAATATACTTTGATATTAATTAAAAATGTTGTTCTGATGAACATAAAAATAATTTATTATTTTTAATTAATAATTTATAATTTATTATAAATTCCGTGTTTATATTTGAATTTTCTTTGCATATTCGATTGAAAATATCTTCAGCCTCTCATTGCGTTGGAGTTGAGCTATGTCAATTGATGTACGTGTAATATTAAATATTTCATTGGCATTTTTTATTTTTTCCCTTTCTTTTTGTTCCTGAGTTTTTTTTTTTAGCGTTTTGAAATTTAATATGTTTTTTTTTGTTATCAAGTGCAGTCAATTGGCTTCACTACATAAAAATAATTCCTTGCAGAAAATCAAACTTAAGTCGTCATACTCGCAAGGCAAAATTAGTGCAACAAGTGTAATTGCACTTCAAACCGAGGAAGAGCGGGCATCAGCAAAGGGGAAAAACAGACAAAGAAGGACTCAAACACATGCTGAGGGCGCAGCAGAGTAACATGCAGCCAGACTTGAGGATGGCAATTTGCGAGCACAGTATTCGTGTTTTGAAACATCAGATTCGCTCTGTTCGCAGCAAAAGGAATACAATAGGTTGCGAATGGCTGAATGATGTCATACCAGAAACAGCACATCAGTCTCAAACATGACTTTGTGGTGAGCAATTACACAATAACAGTCACCTTTTATTCCATTACAACCCAGTGGAAGATTATAGGTTGAGCCAGCATGTTCTCATCAGCACAATGAATAAAGTTTATCCGTATTGCAATGCTCTGAAATTTAAGGGAGAAACAAAAGGAATGTTTTGTACCTCTGAAAAAATTAAACTGCCTATACTTGGAGAACCACCAGAGCCATAACTTTGCCTGTCAGATATACTGCTGAATCAAAACATTTTCTATATAATATCAAGAAATACAATTCATGCTTCCGAATGACAATTTGTAGAAATATGCATTTGTGAACATACCTTTGTATTAACAGAAGTATCCATAAGCTCTGTAAAACTAACCCATTGTCCTCAATTAATCCGAAGTGGAGCCACTTAAAATTTATCTTCAAACTTGAAGTCTCCATTATAAAGACAATGTAAATAAATTTAGGTTCATAGCATAAGGACAAAAGTAAGCTGTAATAACTACAAGTACTTGGTTTACAAATGATATCAGTTAAGGAAAGTTTTGTTTAAATATATTTATACATTTTTTTTATAAAAGAATCATACTTCCAATACAAATGTTTAAAATATACTGAAAACATGTGTTTTCTCTTTAACCAGACTGAGCCACAGCAAGGCTAGCTAGTTACAAATAAAAGCAATTTAGATCTTAACCATATGTCTAAATTGATATATCACAATAAAGCCAAAACTATTACATTAATAGCAAGGGAACATAAGTTAAAGAAAATATATTTTAAGAAATACAACTGTAAATTAGCATGTAATAATTAGATGGTGAAAAAGAACAATGACTCATGATATCAAGGACATTTAGCTCAGATTTTATCTGTTGTACATACGAAAACGTCCATGCTATTTAAACTTCTACAGGGTTTACTGGGAATATATATATATATGTCAAGAAAATATATATTTTTCTTGACAAAGACTTACTAGGTGTGACTCTCATTAAGAGTCTAGGGAAAAGGCAAATAACAATTTCAGTTTAATAGATTTGATATGATTTTTTTTTTTTTGAAAATTTAGATAGCAAAGAATGAATTATTCTACAACTTTACGCATTTAAAAAGAAAGAAAAATACACTTAATAAAAGAAAAAATAAAAATAATTACATCAGAGTGTGATTGGCAAATACTCAGAGGTTGACAAGTTAAAAGAATGCATCATCCCAAATTTATTTGCTTTTGTTTAATGATCCTACAAGAAAGAACAGTAATGCCATCAAAATAAACTCATATTTTTAATGATAAAAATCAAACTTCCTAAACAGATGTAGAATAAACACAAGTGGTTTCAGAAAAACTACTTTACAATCAGAATATTGGTAACCATTTTTTTTCTTTAACTAACAATTACAAATATTTAAAATGCTTGTAGGAAATGAGATTCTCATTCCCCACCATGATTTTTACTCAAAGAAATATTACTATATAGTTTCTATATATAGATTAAATTAACAGTCAATTCACTTCAAATTTAAAAAGGTCAGATAATTATTTTCTCTACAGTATGTTCTTGGTGATGAATTTCAAGACATTAAATTGATAAAATTATTGAAATGCAAAACTACATACAGGAAGAAATCTGAATGAAATTATGTCTAGACAACACTGTCAAATACTGAATAGAAATACCATTTCACAGACTAGGCCACTTTCCAAGCACATTTCATTCAAATTAGGCAAGAGCGATAAATTACGAAATTCAAAAGAAATCCAGGAGTTATATGAACCAAATATATATTTTCTCAGCATGTTAAAAGATGCAAAAAAAAAAAACAACATAAAATGACTGTAGATTTACATGGTAATCAAATTTGTATAAAATATCCTTCATATAGAAAGAAATTTCTGTTGTAATTTAAGTACAACATGAATCTTAACGGTATAAGAATTAAATGTGTTTTTCATTGAAAATGGTTTAAAGTAGATTTTAATGGGTTTTAAGAGACAGGTAGAGAATCAGGTTTCTCACCATCTTATAACAAGAACAATAAAAGCCAGAACTGAAGACAGTACTTTTGTAGGGTGTGAGACAAAATACTATCCTGGTTAGAGAAGAAGCAAAGAAAAAACATGATCTGAAGGGCTAATTAAAAAGTATATTATTAATGACAAATCAAATATTATACTTAAATTAAATTCTATAATAATAATACACTCGCTTCCAAAATTTAAGCACAGAGAGGAAAATGCTAATTTTCGGAAGCATATCAGAATTGAAGAGGATGCAATTCAGTGCAGAGATAGACGGAAGCATGCAAATATGTTAGGTAACAGCCAATCATGCTTTCATGTTAAGAAATATGCAAAAAGGCAGTTTTATAAGAATCCAGCTTTATGAAGGGTTACAGAAATTGATTGTAAGTGCTGATAGAAAGTGTTTAAAACTTTTGTACAATTTGTTTTCAAGACATACGTGTTTCTATGACTTCCAGAAAATGAACGAAAGATTCTGAGCGCTGGCGTGCTGTGGGGCGCATTGAAGCAGGACAGTCGATCACAGATGTTGCTCTTTTCTTCAGCGTTCATCATTCTGTAATTTCATGCTTATGGAAAAAATTCCAAACCCACAGACAGTTGTCCAAAGGCCCGTAGGTGGTCGCCCAAGGGTTACAACCAACGCGGAAGATCGATATATTACTATTGCCGACAAGCGGAATCACAGAGCAACCTCCACACAAGTGACATCTATGGTTACAGTGTCCATTTGTAGGGCTATATCTGCAGCTACTGTACGCCGAAGATTACATATGAATGGAACGTATGTCCGGGTACCTCGAGTTTGTGTTCCTCTATCCATCCAATCAAGAGGGGCACGATTAGAATGGTGCCGGGAACATGGCAATTGGACTGTGCCTGAGTGGGGCAATGTCATGTTTACTGATGAGTCAAAATTTGCTCTCGAGCCAGATGACAAGCGTATAAGGATATGGCATAAACAAGGAACACGCAAGCAACCCCAAAACTCCACCGAACATCAAGCATTCCGAGATGGAAGCATTATGGTGTGGGGCAGGGATTTCCTTAGGATACCGCACCGACCTGAACACCTTTAAACGGGGCTCTGTG
This sequence comes from Trichonephila inaurata madagascariensis, assembly GCA_019973955.1. Taxonomy (NCBI): domain Eukaryota; kingdom Metazoa; phylum Arthropoda; class Arachnida; order Araneae; family Nephilidae; genus Trichonephila; species Trichonephila inaurata. The sequence goes on from BMAV01023898.1 coordinate 6,164, forward strand.
ACGGCTGTGTCAGTATTGAGATGAGATCCCTGAAGTACCCATTACATGAATTATGCTTGGCTGCTGCTTTTGTTTTAATGGACGATATGCGTCCCATAGAGCTGACATAAATGCGATGACTGCACTTGGAGAGTGAAGGTGCGTATAGGCGTGGCAGCATATTAAGCCCAACCTTAATCCCATTGAAATCTTTGGGTTGCTCTCCGCCATGCTGTATCTTCACGTTTCCACCTCCAGCCGCGCGCCAGTGAGGCTAAAACTGCTCCTACAAAAGAAGGCCAGCGATTTGCTTAATTCTGCGGTGGTTGACCCGCAATTGAAAGCATGGTCAGAAGGTCCTTAAACTTTGCAAACAGATGAGGGGGAGGGATCACATACCCTGTGTCATTTTCATTTATGCTGTTTTATTTTCACTTTATACATAATTCTGTTAGAAGTCCCAGTATATTGACATTATCTGATAACTTACAAAAAAAATTAAATATTGTTTTCATTTCTGTACGCAAGTATTATTGGAATTTTGTTTATGTATAAAATACACTGCTACTTTACTGCTAAAATTTTTGTGTCAATCAAAGCAGTATTGTTGATTTTTACATTTTACATCTTCTTGCTTAACTTCTGGGGAAGTAGAGGTGTAATAAATGGATATATGAGGAGAAAGTAAATATTATTCAAATAATGCCTCTCAATTATATTGCTTTTGCTGCCAATAGAATTAATGAAACAAATTCTAAATTTGGAGCAAATTATTTAAATTTTTCTACCAAAGATATTTGCATACGATATAAAAACATCTCAGGGATAAAATTAGATTAAAAACAGCAGTAACTGTTGGGCATCACTATTTAAATTAATGCTAATACCTTATATTCAATACCACAAGGTAGGAATCTATATAAATAAAAATGTAATGTGTGTTTTGTTCAAAGCGGCTAATCTCGAAACTACTGGACTGGTTCCTCTGAAATTTTTGACAAAACGTTGCATTTGAATCCGGACGTTTCTTGGAGTACTTGTATTTCGTAATTCTTTCCTAGAATTTCTTAAAAATTTAATTTTAAATGATTTTCCAGGTGTGCCGATATGATGTGCGTTCTCTCTGAATGCGAGGTATACTTTACCGCTTATTGTTTTTAAGTGTTAATGCATATTTTTACTATATAGTTATATACGTTGGGTGTTATATTTATACATTTTCATTCTTTGATAAGTAATTAGGATTATTTTCTAGCAAATCAGTTTTTCTAAAATTATCCTTTTTAACAATTCAATTTTGTTTTGTTGGTTTTGGCATGTCGGATAACATTATCGGCGCGTGTTTACGATTTTGCTTATATTTTACATCGTGTTTTCTTTATATAATTTTAAGCTAAATTTATTTCATAACTTTGTGAAAGCGAAGATGAAAGATTCTATTTGATCTACCCATACTATACATACTCTACTTATGTTTCTGCCAAGCCGTTTGGTTTGATAACTTCGAGACTGGCGTGATCTCCACAAATGCAGGTGGCGTACGATTGAAGTACAAACATTTTGTCAGAGAAAGGCCACAAATGAATTTGGATACAAGGCCGCTAGAGCTGTTTTGCATTTTCATATTTTTTTTAAACCTTTTAAGTGCAGTTAATGGGAACATTACATAAATTGCTTTTGCAAAAAATCGAACTTTAGGTCTGATATTTGCAGCCACACAAAAGCAGTGAAGGAGGGATATTCCATGTAAGGTGGGAATAGCTTATCCAACGAACAAGCAAAACAGATGGTTCAAATACGTGGTGAGGAACCAGGTGGTCGTAGGATTGTAATTATTTTCAAATTGTAACTTTTTGATTGATCAAGTTGGTTCCAGTTCTTTTTATGTCAATTAGCTTTAGTGGCCATACATTTTGTTTATCAATTTATTTTTTAGAAGCTTTAGGAATATTTATTTTTGGATACATTTTATTTTTAAAATACTAATTTTAGTTTTGCAGCCATGCTATAGATCTGTTTGGCGTGATTTTGCAAAATCTCCCACAAAAGGAGTACTGTACCGATTGAAATCTTGCATCTATTTTATCTTTCTTCAGTGATCCCTAAAAACTAAATTAATATATAATTTTTATTTTTGTTCTTATGTTGTTTTAATTCGACCTTTTACACAGAAATCAAAAAGACATCACCAAAGGCTACAACGGCCGCATTCCGCTAAAGGGAAAAACATTCTGACTGTTTGTGCAAATAATATTTTTGCTCTTGGCTATGAATTTTTCACTCTAGTAGTTTGTCGAGAATTTCCTAAGAGTTTGGGCAATAACATTTAGACTTCGCAAAGGTCTATTTTGTTTGATTTCAACATTTTATTTGATATTACTCACGAAATACAAATGGGATCATTAAGATTTTTTATGTATATTTTGTGTTTTGCTGTGATATTTATATATTGCCTTGAAACGTATTGCTTATTATATAGAAAGAAGCACACAGTAACTTCACAATTCACGTGTGTACACCACATACAAAAATGGGGTTGACATAGTTGTAATAATACTGCAACTGAGACAGTTTTGATCTTATCAAAATGTTGAACTTTTAATTTATTACATAGTATTTTAGCATTTAGTTTGTTACTTAAGAAAAGCTTTAACATTTATAGCTTTTAACGCATTTAAGCTGAACTCAGCCACACACATTCCTATAGGCTCAGTCCTAATTAAAAGAAAAGAAAAAAACACTCAGCACATATAATATAAATACTGGCCGCATTAACGAATACTTCCCAACTTATTATGGTCCACTAACATGGTTGCTCATATCTGAAAAAGGCTTTAAAGGAATTTGGATACAAGGGCCTTTCAAAAGCTTTCATTTTAGCGAAATTTCATATGATTTTGTTTTAACCTTTTAAGTGCAGTCAATTGGCTTTAGTACATGAAATTGCTTCGCAAGAAAAATCGAACTTAGGTCATCATGCTGACATACAAAACCAGTCGCGAGGATAGTTTACTTCAATTTGGAATAGGCGCAGAGAACAAACAAAACAGACAGATATGGCTGATATATGTGTCGAGGAAGCGAATTGAGGATGCTTAAGATTGTAATCATTTTAAATTATGCTTTACAAGTATTAAGATAGTTCAAGTTCTTTTTTATGTCCAATTAGCGTTAGTACATATTTCGTTTTTTTTTGAATTTATTTTTAAGCTTGGGATATATTTTTGGACAAATTTTATATATAAAATACTAATTTAGAATTTATACTTTCCTGAGTCTGTTTTGATTGTGATTTCAAAATCTCTCTCTACAAACAAGTAGCGTACCAGTGAAATCCTCCACCTATTTCCTTTCTCAGTGATCCTAAATTGAAATTGGTATATAATTTTTTATTTTTACATGCCATATTTGTTTTAGTCGACTTTTTACACAAATCAAATGACACATCACCAGTACTGCAATATGCATTCAATAAGGTGCAAACTTCATTTCCTAGCCTGAGTGCCACAATTATTTTTTTGCTCTTGACTGTGCCACTAAAGTAGTTGTTGAAATTTCTAAAAGTTGGGGGCAATAACATTATAGACCATAAAAGGGGATCTAGCCATCGTATGAAATTTCAAAGTATATTATTTGGTGTTGCCATAAAAATAATACAACTAGGAAAGTTAAGGTACTGCAGTACTCTATTTTTGCGTTCGTTTTGGTATTTATGTATAAAAACCATACGTATTGGCAACGATATATCAGAAGGAGCATGGTGCCGGAATTACGTGTATCGACACATACAAAATTGGGGTTGACATAGTTGTGTGGTACCTTTGTTTGAAGAACTGTTTTTGTTAGTTTTATCAAAATGTTAGAACTTTAATTTTTTTATAACTTTTTAACACTTTAATTTGTTATACCTAGCTGTACTCAAGCCATTCCATTCTATTAGCTCAGTTTGGTTAAAAGAAGGAAAAGAAAAATCACATTTGCATATCTTTTACTCGCTTGCCCATGAGTATGAGGATTTTTTATATAAAAAAATATGTGTAAATATACTTAACAACAAAGACTTTTCTAACAGATTTCATTTGTAATTTAACAGGATACTCAAGTTATTATGGTTTTTGTCCATGTTATGAATCTAAAATTATTGACATTGCTCTCCATAGGTGAGGTGTAAGTTTTAAAACTTAAACTTAAATGCTCTTTTGAGGGTTAAAGGGTTAATTTACAGGGTGCTTATATGGTGAGCATGCTTCGTTCTTTGTGCGAATGCAAGGCACTATCTTGTGCCTACTCTGGGAACAGCAGTTGCCAACCTTCAGCACTTAAGTGAACCACTAGTATAACTTCATAATTTTTGTGAACCTCTAATAGGGTCCCGACCACTATATGGCAGATACTACAGCTATATTTACATTTTTATTTATGTTTCCATACCCTGAAAATAAAAGCTTCATGAAAGCTTTTAACAATAGGCGATCTACAGACTGAAGTGTTTGCCACAGGTACTATGATTTACCACTCTGGGTGACTTTCAAATTTCGATGATGCGTCTGAAATTTGTTAAAAGTGGCAACTAAAAGTTTTTTAGTAAAGTAAAATCCATGTTTCCATAATATATTTGTTGTTTTGCTGTTTTTAAAACTAAACTTCATAAATTGTCAATAATGCCCACGGTACATGCGCACCATCAAAAATTTCTCAAAGTCACCAATTATTGACTTCTGCTCTGAAGCCTTAATAGTATATGTATTACATCACCTTAACAAAATTGGTGCCCATAGCATTATTGCTCCTTAATATCTAAGCAGATTCCAGCTTTTTTGTTTTTGTAATCACATTTGGATGGAAAATGATGTGATTCACATAGCGTATTTGGCTGGGGGTGATGCTGATATTTAAGTACCCAGAAAACAAATACCATAAAGATCAGTACTTAACGTGCACTTTTAACACAAAATAAGATTGAAATTCACCGGGGTGTGTTATACGCTGTGTATAAAGCAGTTGGTGTCTAGAGATAAGCCACTCTATTTTAAATATAGGCCATGCAAATGTGTTGTGCGCAATTGCTAATGCTAATTGAATTGTTAATTGAAAGATATCTTGAGCCTCTCATTGCTTTGGAATTGAGAGCTGTGTCAATTGATGTACGTTTAAAGTTAAATATTTAATTAGCTTTTATTTTCTCTTTCTTTGTGTTCCTGATTTTCCTTTTTTTAATGTTTTGAAATTTAATATCTTTTTGTTTTAACTTTTTAATCGTGTACAGTCAATTGGCTGCACATAAAGATTATGGCTTACGGGAAATCAAACTTAAGTCATTATACTCATAAGGCAAAAGTAATTACAGCAGAGTGTAACTGCACTTCAAACTGAGCAAACGGGCGCTTCAACAAAGGAAAAACAGACAAGAGGCGAGCATAAGCACATGCTGGGGAGCGGCAGGTAACATGCAGCGTTTGAGGATGCACATTCGCGGGGAACAAGTATTCGTGTTTTGCAACATCAGATCTACTTGCTCTCAGCAAAGGAATACCGTGGGATTGCGAATGGTTGAATGATGTCTAACCAGAAACAGCACATCAGTCTAAACATGACTTTGTGTTTGAGCATTACACAATAACTATCACCTTTCATTCTGTTTACAACCTAGTGGAAGATTATAAGGTTGAACCAGCATGTTCTCATCAGCACAATGAATAAAGTGTATCCTTATTGCAATGTACTGAAATTTAAGGAGAAACAAAAGGAATGTTTTGTACGCTGAAAAAATTAAATTGCCTCTACGCCGGAGAACCACCTGAGCCGTAGAAACACTTGCCTGCCAGATATACTATATGGAATCAAAACATTTTCCTATATAACATCAGAGGAAATACAATTGTGCTTTCAAACTGGCAGTTTGTAAAATGTGCATTTGTGAACATATACTCTGATTTAACAGAAGTATTCATAAGCTCTGTAAAACTAACTCATTGCCCTCGAGGAATCAGAGTGTGGAGCCATTTAAAATTTATCTTCAAGCAAAGTCTCCACTATGAAGACAATGTAAAAATAAATTTAGGTTCATAGCATAAGAACAAAATAAGCTGTAATAACTTCAAAATATTTGGTTTTAAAATTACAAATGATATCCAGCTAAGGAGAAGTTTGTGTAAATATATTTATACATTTTTATACAAAATCGCCACTTCAATAAATGTTTAAATATACCGAAAACATGTGTTTTCGCTGCAACAGACTGAGCCACAGCAAAGAAGAAGCGTGGCAGGGTACAGCAATTACTATAATAAAAAAATATCTGAATGACAATGCTATTTTTTAAAAATAATATAAAAGACAATTCAAACATAACATTTAAGTGAGTATGAATTACAAAATGACATAGCAAAGAAATTAAGATTAAGACAAGAATTATGCATGCAAAACAATTACAAAATATATCATTTATAAATCTGATAAGATGAGAAGAAACCAATTAAAATGACTGTAAACTAAATTACCATGAAATTCCATATTGTATCCTCTCGCACAAAAGATATCGACTTCTTTTTACTATAAATTAAGTACAACATAAATAAAAGTGGTATAAAAACTACATATTGAGTTTCACCCCAAAACAATTTGTAGCAGTTAAAATTTATTAAATATTTTTAGGGTTTAGGTGTGACAAAAACAGGTCTCTAACTCGCATAGAGCGATTAAAGCCGTAATTGAAAGAGATATGTAATTTTAGCCCAGGCCAAGGGACACACAAAGCTAGCCTCATTACGGAAGGAATACATTATATGAGTGGCATGTTAAATGACATATATTGCTTAAAATTGGTATATATATTCAGCAGCTATGACACAATATATATAAATCTAATGTAATAAATATCATAATTAAATATTGTGGAGAAAGAAATATCATTAAAATATATAATTTAAGAATCCATCTACTCATATATTACAAATTAAAGCAATTTAGGTCTCAACCATATGTCTAAATTGATATATTACAATAAAACCAAAACTATTACATTAATAGGGAACATAAGTTTGAAAATATATTTTAAAGAAATACAACATGAAATTAACATGTAATGTTTAGATGGTGAAATAGATTAATGACTCATGATATCAAGGACATTTAGCTCAGATTTTATCTGTTGTACATATGAAAATGTCCATGCTATTTAAACTTCTCTACAGGGTTTACTGGGAAAAAATTATATATATATTTATTTATATATATATATGTCAAGAAAATATATATTTTTTTTTGATAATGTCTTACTAGGTGTGACCCTCATTAAGAGTCTAGGGAAAAGGCTAATAAGTATTTAAGTTTAATAGATTTGATGTGATAATATTTTTATTTTTTGAAAATTTGGATAGCAAAGAATGGATTATTCTACAACTTTAAGCATATAAAAACAAAAGAAAAACACACTTAGTAAAGGAAAATTAACTAATTACATCCAGAGTGGCAGGTGGCAAATGCTCCAAGAGGTTGACAAGTAAAAATTATCATCCCAAATTTATCTGCTTTTTTGTTTAATGATCCTACAGGAATG
>BMAV01023899.1:0-24932 GCA_019973955.1 Trichonephila inaurata madagascariensis
CTTCAACCCCTTTACCAGAATATCTAGTAAATTGGTTTTTTCTTCTGTTTTAAATTATACATTGATTCGTCAGAACTTATGGTCATCAGTTACTAGATGTCCATTATTTATTCCTGTTGTTTTCTTACCACATAACTTTTGATTAAAGATTTTGACGAAATATATTACTACGTATTCGGACTTTTCATTAAAGGATTATGAGAGAAAAATGCATGGGCCCTCTACTTAACATTCTTTAGTATCCGTAATACTATGAGATCGAATTATAAAATACCGATAATGTTCCTGTATTTAGAAACTTAATCTTGATTATCAGTAAGGGGGTTTTTTAACATGTTTTACTACCTCTATTTAAAGAAATCATGAGGTGTAATATCTTTCAAGGTCAGGTGAAGTCCACCATTTTTGAATCATGCTCCAATACTCCGCCCAACATATTCCTTTGATTTTGTCGATTTTCGGGAACAAAAACAATACAAAATTCATTTTAAATAAATAATTAGCATTAATTAATAAAATTAGTTATTAATAACCAATACATAATTAAATTTTACGGAATATATACGTAGGATTATAACTAGTCGAATAAAATCTCAAGGGCTATGGGGGTGTTAGGATCCCTAGGACTCTCCCCTGTGTGCGCCAATGGTGGTGTACCATTTTTCAGGAATATAACTTGGTTGACGGCATTGCTATCAGGAACCCGGCGTAATGTACACAGTATGTCCGGGTAACTCCCTGAGCTTATACTGCTTTTCGATAATGGGAAATTGTACTAGGATGTATGATAAAGTGAACTAAGCATCAATTTTTGAGCTAGCTATAAGACCAAGGTAGCTTAGTGATCATGGCCATGGACTCGCGGCCGGCGTATCGTCAGCTCGAGCCTAGTAAGACTGAAAATCCGCTGTACATCTCTGTACACGGGCTGATGTACGCTAACTATGTCGAAATTCAAACGTCCTCCCGTTGGTGTGCTATTGAATTTAGGAGAGGGGAAGGGGTCTAGATCATCCTCGACCATGGTTTAAAATTACGAAGTCCGTTGCCGAAAGCAATCTATTAGCTGAATAGTGCGACGTTATTCGTTCACTCCTCAGCTTTGGCCCCGGCCGCGGGCCCGGGGTATTTTAGCTGGCCTAGTAAGACAAAAACCGCGCATCTCTGTACACGGGCTGATCACGTTAAATATGTAATACTCAAACGCCCTCCCGTTGGAGGGTAGAATTTAGGAGGGGGAAAGGGGTCTGGGGATCCTCGACCGGTTTAAAATTACGAGGTCCGTTGCCGAAAGCAATCTATTAGCTGAATAGTGCGACGTTATTATTCGTTCACTCACTCGAGCTTGGTATAAGGCCACGGACTCGCGGCCGACGTATCTTCAGCTCGAGCCCGAAGACTAAAAACCCCGGACATCTCTGTACACGGGCTGATGCACGTTAAATATGTAGATACTCAAACGCCCTCCCGTTGGTATGGTGTAGAATTTAGGAGAGGGGAAGGGCTCTAGATCATCCTCGACCATGGTTTAAAATTACGAAGTCCGTTGCCGAAAGCAATCTATTAGCTGAATAGTGCGAAGTTATTATTCGTTCCTCCTCAAAATTGGGTTAAAGGCCACGGATCGGCCCCTTCTCCCAACCCTGTTCTGAAAACCCCGCATCTCGGAAGGGCTGATGCACGTTAAATATGAATTCAAACGCCCTCCCGTTGGTATGGTGTAGAATTTAGGAGGGGGAAGGGTCAGATCATCCTCGACCATGGTTTAAAATTACGAAGTCCGTTGCCGAAAGCAATCTATTAGCTGAATAGTGCGAGTTATTATTCGTTCACTCACTCGAGCTTGGTATAAGGCCACGGACTCGCGGCCGCGTATCTTCAGCTCGAGCCTAGTAAGACTGAAAATCCGCTGTACATCTCTGTACACGGGCTGATGCACGTTAAATATGTAGATACTCAAACGCCCTCCCGTTGGTATGGTGTAGAATTTAGGAGAGGGGAAGGGCTCTAGATCATCCTCGACCATGGTTTAAAATTACGAGGTCCGTTGCCGAAAACTCTCTATTAGCTGAATAGTGTGACATTATTATTCGCTCACTCACTCACTCGAGCTTGGAATAAGGCCACGGTGGCTTAGTGATCATGGCCACGGATTCGAGGTCAGCGTGTCGATCGCTAGTGCCGCTGAAGGCTCGCCGTGTAAAAGGGTTGCAGCACGTTAAGCCTATCTCGTCTCAAAGTTCTCCTTTTGTATGGTGTGGAAGTTTTAAAGGGGGTACCAGATAAAGCGTCGTTCTTCTCACTTGACAATGGGTTAAAATTAGGAAGTCCGCGGCAAATAAACCTCTTATTACTTAAGGTATGCGACTATGTTCGAAACCGTGATTCTTCAAAAGCTTGCAAGCGAATATTTTTTTATTATTTAGTGTCACTTAGATTAGAATACACGTATAAACTTGTTTAAAGGGTATTATTACAAAAAAAAACTTATTTAAATGCGATATTTTGGCAAAAAAATAAGCATAGAATTATATATATTCAAAATATTCTCCTTTTACGGAAATTGCTTCAATTATAATAATATTTTGCCTATATATAGCTTAGATTTCTCCAGTGAGCCCGAACTTTGAAAAATTCACATTATTTTCGGAGTTACGACCTATTGATATAATAATTGGTATTTTTTGCTAACATTTTTTCACTCTCTCTCTCTGATGTATTATAAAATATCGATAAATCCATTCCTAAACTATATATTTCAAAAATCCTAGTTCAGACTCTGCATAGAGGTCTGAGTCATATATAGGCAAAATATTATTATTATACATGCAGTTTTCGTAAAAGCAGGATGTTTTGAAAATTCTATGTCCATTTTTTTGCGAAAATATCACTTTTAAATAGCTTTTTGTAGTGATAATATTCTTAAAACAATTTTATACGTCTATTCTAATCTAAGGGACACTAAATATTAAAATAATATTCGTTTGTACGCTTTTACAAAATCACGATTCTGAACGTAGTCGGATACCTTAATGTCGGTTGATTGATTGTATATTAACGTCGCACTGTTCAGCTGCTCGAGGGCTTTTGGCGACGGACCACGTAATTTTGAACCATGGCCAAGTGACGTGGATGACACCTGAGCTGGCATCCCCTTCTCCTAACTACCACACCAGCGGGAGGACGTTTCAGCTCTCGACAGATTTAACGTGCATCGCTGTCCTACACGGCGGGTCTTGAGTGGTACTGGGCTCGAACTCGTGACAAGGCAAGCCACGATCCGATACCTATACCACTCGGCTACCGCGGCCACTACCTTAATGCCGGATGTGACGTTAATATATATACAATTAATATGGTTAGCTAGTTCCAGTGTCAGTTGTGTGTGGTGGTTGTTTGAGTTCTGTATTCGGAAGTTATGTTTTTTCATCATCACACTTCTAATGAATATTATTTAATTTTGCATTATTAAAAAATCTTTTTGAGTTGTAATTCAAAATAATGCAATTATTATTTTATTATTATTGATTAGTTATTTTTTTTAATAATGCAACAATATATCAGGCTTTTTAACGATAAGTTACACAATTGAGAAACTTGGGATGGATGCAGAGTATGTTCTACCATTTATTAAGTTTAACTGTTTTGAGATATTTTAATTACAAAGAAAGAATCTTTTTATATGCGGATATTGACAAAATATTCTATTTCTATATAACAGTAAAAATATTTTGGGTAAAATAAAGTTAGAGTTATTCTTTATTCGAATGACAAAATCACAACATAAAATGCAGACGAGAATTTTGGAATTCTCATTTACCGCCATTCGAACACTGCATAAATTCTTCGCATTCCAGCCTTCTCTAATTAGTCACTAGTCTTGACAAGTGAAGATTTATCGTTTCCGATACTGCCAAGAGGTATTTTCCGGTCACAGTTAATGATGCTTCTCATGTGTACTTGACTTATTTTCGAATTCATTGAAGAAATAGAAAGCTAAGAAGTATTTGCATTCTCAATGTCTGGAATATAATTTTCTTAATAACTTTTTTTTTTGTAAAATGTATCAACAATAAATTTCAGTGTTCTTAAAATACCAAGAAATCGGGGAATGTTTGGATTTTAGAAAGAAATAACACCATATAAATACCATGTATTATACCGTTAATGTGATTTCCAGTGGTAATTTATTTCTTTTTATGTTTATGACCGAACGGAAAAATAATTTTCGAATAATTTGACTTTCTCTGAAATTTTCCAAGATAAACGGTTTTGAGCTTCAGTTTAGAAATCAACCATCAAAACATAAAAAAATTATTTGCATTTATGGAATAAATTTTCAACAAATCAAATAAATAAATATTCTTAAGAAATTTGATTTTGTATTTATTATAAGGTAAGCCTAACTTACTATTAAGAATCAGCTGACTTTTCTTTCATTTCATTTCAGTGTTTCGATAAACAGTTTATTATTGTAATACACGGGGCACACAATAGTATTTAAATACAAAGTTCATACATTTTGATGAAGTATTCAAAGTGTAATTTGGAACAAACAAGCTGTAAAGTAAATACAATGTATACATGTAACTTGCACGTAATTAAAATAATGTGTGGATTGAAGTAAATAGTGAAGTCTCTGAATTGTATATAAAAAACTGACACTTTCTATATTTAAAAAATATAACAGTTTTCTGACGAGTGGTTTCGAATTTTTTATCCTTTAGTCTGGAAAATATACTATCATTAAAAAAATTCCTCAAAGAGAAATATAATTTTTTTAGAAAAAATAAATACGCGTTTAAAATTGAAATTGAAATTATCGCAAAAACAATTTTTTTCAAATTAATACATGTATTTTCTAAGCACACATAGCTATTCTTCACATAGACGATAATTGCACACACATAGCTATTCTTCACATAAGTGATAATTACACACACATAGGCTTCCCAAAGAACTAATAAAAATTTTTTTTTGATTATATGTTTTGCTATCCAATTAGACTTTTCTATGTTGATTGTAATTGCATTTTTACAGAGTGTGTGTGTTTACTACAGCTATAATATCATAATTTAAAAAGAGGCACAATGTAAATTGATAAGCCAATATATTATTTTTAGTTTAGCATTTCATCTCTTTATATTTATGCACGAGCTTATTAGAAAGAACAACTGCTTTTTGTTTTGAAATAACACAACCATCTAAGAATAAGCTATTTAACAGCTGACAAAATCCATTAACGCTGTTTTAATGTTGACTTCGAAGCTATTCAGCTCCCAAATTATTTCGACGTTATTCAAGTCAGGAAAAAGCTTAATCCTGTTTAAATACTAAATAGGATAGATAAAGGGCGAGTTATAATTAAGTAAACATGAACAAATCTATTGGATACCAACGGGTAAAATAGCATGCAAAAGAATTTTCGTACAATGATGTTTAGATCCTCTGCCAGTGAATTGCTTACTTTTTGATCTTGATGGAGTTTTTTAATTTATCGAAACGATAAGCAGAGGTGTAAAGAAACAAAATTAGTAAAGCTTAAAAACTTTTTAACTCTGTTTTTCAAAATATATAAAATGCAAAACTTAATATATAATGTAGTTATAAATAACAAATACCTCTCTATATGAATGAAAAGCGATTCCCTTACCACTAGATCTCTGAAAATGTTTGAGCAACATAAATGTATTTGAGAGGCATAAAATTTATTAGGCATATTCCTTTTGTTGAGTAGTGATTACTAAAAAAGTTTTGATAACATCGACTTCCAAACCGAGGGGTACAGAAAAAATTCTTTATTTGAGCTTTTTTACAGCTACAAACTTGAAAATTAGCTTACATGTTTCTTTAATTGAATAGATCTCTACCAAAAAACTTTTTCACGAAAACTCTGATTGATTGAATATTAACGTCGCACTGTTCAGGTACACGAGTGCTTTTGGCGACGGACCACGTAATTTTGAACCATGGTCAAGTGACGTGGACGACACCTGAGCTGGCACCCCCTCTCCTAGCTACCACACCAACGGGAGGACGTTTCAGCTCTCGACAGATTTAACGTGCATCGCTGCCCTACACAGCGGGTCCTTAGTGGTACTGGGCTGAACTCGTGACAAGGCAAGCCATGGTCCGATACCTATACGACTCGGCTGCCGCGGCCGAGGAAAATCAACTCAGAGGAATGGTTTACGGATATGTAAAAGATAAACATGCTTCCATTTTTGAAATTTAAGTCCTATCTTTCTAAAACTAACAACCCCTAGAAGAATGTTTTCAATACAATAGAAAGCTTAATACTAGCAACATAACGTAACAATATCGTAAAAACTATATATAATCATACAAGATCGGGAATTGACCAAGGATGGCGGGTAACAATTAGTAAGATATATGGTAGTCAGGTAGCAAAAGTGTTAACTTCTTTTTCCTCCACGGTGTAAACCAGGATTCGGCAACCTATGGCACGCATGCCACATTGAGACAAAGCCATCCTGTGATGATTATGTCTATTAGGATCCGCGTAAGCTAGAGGAGTGGAATTATCTAAATGATGAGACATTTTGGATTCTTAACACAACTTTTATTAAGAATAACTTAAATTACTTAATTCTAATTAACAACTTTCTTAAAGTGAGAGTTAACACCCAATTAAACCTTATATTCAAGTCAGATCGCGCAACTCGATCACTTATCTTAATTATAATAATTTAACTGATTAATCTAACTTCCTATACAAAATATTACCTTTTGCAGAGTCACCTTCCTTCATCGATTGAGGAAATACCTATAACTTAATTTTAGATGAGAAGATTCAGACTTCTTTATAATTTAATTTATATGAACGTATCCTTCTTCCAGAGCTATAGGACATCTAACACTTGATCCGAATGATTCCACACTAAGTTATCTCTAGACTTGCCGCTCCTTCTCATCAAAGCTTCTATCCTTTTAAAGTATATCTCATTTACATATTCGATCCGTTTGTCTTCTTGGTATTGGGTTGGAAAGGTTTTGCCATTAATCGTGGCCGTCAAAGAACTTAGGAGTTATGTTAGAAGAAGGACGCGAGAGACGTCCAACATGTGGCACGCGTTACAATTCTCAGTGGCACTCTGCACTACTCTACCAATTAATCAACTGTTGAAAGGATGAAAGTTGATAAATTTGTAATGGATCTTATATATTTGACAAACATTTTCTGAATTATTAAAATTCACGGAATTAAGAAAAAATCTGAAATATAACTCTAAAGATAGATTTACAATTATTTTTTAAGTTATTGAATGTTATTGCTGGAGAGATTTAATTGTTTGAAGGGAGAAAATTTCATCTACTCTATTTTCTGTGTTTGGTTCTACATATGAAAGTAAAAAAAAATATTTCGTCATATAAAATATTTCGAGTCCGCAAAGAAATTGTTTAACAACTGAATGCTCAGGATCATGTCAAATTGAAAGTTACACATTATACTCCTGATTTTGCGATATGAAAGTAGAGCGATGCAAGCACTAGGTTCGCATTAAATTTTTTTATTTTTAATTTGACTGTAATGAAGGAAAATACTTATATTTTATGTTGTCTCTTTCTTGTTTTAATGAATACTCTTAAAAATACATAATATATGTACAACTTTTTTTTATTTCTATTGAAGTAGTTGCATTCCATGCTGTTTATTTCTTTGTACAGAAATATCTTTAAAAGATGCAAAATTAATATATAATAAAATTGTAAATCTATACTATTGACCTATATTCCCAAACTCTACATGCATTATCGTGGGAATCGAATTGTTTAAAAAATGTCCTACTGTGGGGTACACTGAATCATATTGTTATATTGGTTTGACACACCACAGCTAAAAGGTTGCCGAACCCAGAGGTAAACCGTAGGCTGGAAACTAAAAGTCACCGGAAAAAATTTAATCACTACTGCGTAGTTCTGTAATTTAATTATTATATATAATAAAAGTATATATATACACAGTTATTACTCTTATTAAACCTCTGTTACCAAGCCTGACAGAGAGCACCGTATTTCTATTTGTATATTCCTAGCCATAATAAATACTTTCAACCTCGACATATTTTACATGCAGAATTTCATGCAACCCAATGATATGTTTTAAATTTAGGAAGTTCTAGCTTGTTGTCCATCGATTTAGTTTCGGATGACATCATTTAATGTCAACCGAATGCGGAGCTGTAATGAGTTACAGTTAGATAAAGATAAGGACATCTGCTGTGCTAACTATTCCGATGGCCTGATTACCTCTACATACCTATTGAAAATTTAGAGGGTAATTCCTAATTAATTTGCAGTGGTAACTGTTTTTCTGCATAACGGTCGTTAGAAACACGTATCCGAAATGGTTGTCCTATTTAGAATACTGAGAGCATAATATTTTCTCAATTATATTAATTAAACTACCCATATATAAGGCACTTAAAAAGGGGCCCCTTTCCCCTAGCTATTATACGAGGCGTGTATGCAAAAATTCAGGAAAACAGACGGTTCACAATAAGATTGTCTTGTGATGAGCTTACACAAAGAGCTGTTCAGTAATGTGGCTGTCTTTTCTGACGGTATCTTTCTTTGAAGAGGGTATATCCCTTTCAGGGACGAAGGACGCATACGCAAGCGTACCGCCAGGGCCTGAGGTTTCCGTCACGAGTGCCACTCACAAGCCGGATGGTTAAGCCTAAATCCTTAAATATACCGAAATATAAACGCGTTGTTAAATATTTTTCTGTATATTATACGAACGGCATATGCTTTATATATTTCGTATTAATATACTTTATTTACTACAGCCACTTTCTGTCTATAAGTACAAGTTTATAAACATTTTACTGTCAAGATTTGTAAAAGTCAATCTTGTAGAAAAGTAAGAAAAAAAAAAATAAGACAAATTTTGTCTACCAGATCTAATTATCCCTTAAAAACTAGACTGCAAACCCAAATCAAACGCTTTAGCGAAAATAAATCTCTCATCTTCACGATAAACAAAACCACATGTTCATTTCAAGAGCAGTCGTAAAACATTCAATTCGGAAATATTCCCTTCTCCTTATGTTTATAAAACAAAACCCACGTGTATATGAGTAATATTTCTCTCATTTCGAGTAGAAGATCAGAACTCCATGTATCTCAAATCTTATGGACATAGAATGCCATTTATTGCCAAAAAAAACTGAGCTTATAAAACGTTCCACGTGCCTGGCTCATGGGTGAGTCGTTCAGCCTGTGGAGGGAGAAACACGCTAGCTCACCCGTGAGTCATTCGGCCTCTTACGGTGTTTCATGCTGTCTCATATTTGGGACGTTAGTCCCGGATAGGGTAGACAAGTTGGTTTCCCGATGTGAAAAATATCTGAATGGTGGCGGTAACTATGTAGATAAATAGTTTTTGATATGCAATTTTATGCAAAAATAATTTTCTTTTGAAAAAAAGAATATGCGAGTTTTTCCAAAACGGTGTTTAGTTTTTGGACACACTTTGTATAAAACCATATGCAGTAAAAGCTCTTAAAAAACATGAAACCTTTTTCTTTTTAGTAATTTACCCACCGTTTTAAGTACATATAAATTTACTTCTCCTTCAAATATTACACAATTCCCATTAGATAAGTATTCCTCATGGATTGAGGGAATTTTGTGCATAAACTTCTCGCTGTTTTGATAATGAAGCAAAAGGCATGCGGCTGCCGTCTAACTCTGCCATTTTAAATTCTATACTATTTAACTATAAACTCTGCCTATACTATCTACTATACGCTGCATTTTAATTCTATCTAAACTAATGTTTATACTGTGGACATATTTTACTTTTCTCCAAGAGTTTAGACTAGTGCATTCTAAAGAGTAAAAAATAATGAAGGTATCTGTGACATTTTTTTTTTCATATTTTATCCAATTTCTAAAATATATTTGTCAGTTTTATTGATTCATTTATGGGGTTTCAGATGTGTAAGAAAAATTAACAAATATTTTCAGGAATTCGTTGAAACATTCTAGAATTCTGGTATCCCCTTTATAAAATATAAACCAATACATTACTTTAGGTCTTAGAGCAAAAGAATTTCCTTTGATTAGAAGAAGATTATTGCTTTCACGAATTCAAAACGACCCATAAGCAGGTGAAGCACCATTTTAGATATTGTATCTGTATGACTTTAAGACCCCATTAAAAAAAATTTCGAATTAAAATATAATTCCAAATGTTTTTCTGCTAATTCAGTTTTAAGGGTAGTAGCATTAATTGGACAGATTTGTTACATGTTCTCTTACAAAATAAGCTTTCAGTTTTAAGTGGTAGGCTAGTTGTCATAGTCTGGAATTCCTGACAAGCACTGTTGAGTCGCAGATACGAAACTGAACTCAGCTGAGAACCTGCAGAGTGAAGAACTAATGTATGTTAAAATTGCTGAAGCTCAAAGTCTTCCCGTTGGTACCGATGTTCGGATTGAAGAAGGAGAGATCTGTCACTCTTGATTATGGTTTAAAATTTCGAAGTCTGTTGCCTTTACCCCGCGTGTTGCTTCACAATCCAACGTAAATTAAAATCAAAACAAATTCAATTTTAAACGATACTTATGAGATGCATTTCTAAATTTCCTAAAAGTGTTATTGAGCCACATACAGTTGAAGTCTTTCAATTTATAGTTTCCTTAAGGCTTTTTTCGGTAAAAGTACGAGAGCTCTAACTAAACGCGACGCACATTTTCAGACAGAAAAATGACCCAATTTCCATGGAAATTATCAATATTATAACTCGTACCTCTGTTAACAATATAGTGTTTTTAAAAATTACAAAATATTCCGTGAATACTTTCTTTTTTATTTTAATACGTGAAGGGAAAGCCCATTTAACATAACGGTATAGGATAAAAAATGCGAAACACATTTTATACCAGAAAAAATGAATCAACTCGGTTAAAAATGGGAAGTATGATAAAAGATGCTGCTCTCTAAAGGATAGTGAAGCCAGAATATCATATTCATTTTTCATTTCTTTTATATCTGAAAAAATGTTCCAAATTCGGGTTCTATTCTTTAACATTAACCGAAACCAGCCTTCATGGCTTTAACATTGCTAAAATTCTTATACATTCCCAGCATAATGTGAATATTGTTTACTTCTTCAGATACTGACTGAACATCTTAGAATATTGTAGAGCATATTGATGAAAAACTAGTGTAGAAAAAATTCAAAAGTTATAAGAAATTATTTTTCATTAATTATTTATTTATCCAACGCATGTGCTTGGCTTCTTAACCATTTGACGCTGAGCCTCCAAGTACCGACTGACGACGTCGTCAGTCGGGAGTTCATCGAATCCAGTGCATTGGAGCAGGTGGTTTTCATCCATCCTGGCATGTTTGCAGAGTGGGTAGCCAGGTCAAGCCAGTGGAGACATAAATGAAACAAAAACGTGGTCTTAGAATACATTTCAATGGAAGTTATCAACTGTTATTTATTAGTCATTTGTAACACTTCTGCAAAGAAAAGTTCATATTTACTAACTTCCTGAATTAAATTTTTTCATGAAAAATAATTTCTTAGGAACAAATACATAAAAGCATATGATACGAGGAAAATTGTCACTTCTTTGATATGGAATAGAAACAGTTACTAAAGACTTTGAAAGACGCAACAAATTCAAACCCTTACATGTTGACTGTATAAACTTAAAGTATCATTTTAAAATGAAAAAACAATATCATGCTTTTTTATTCCTAGGAAAAACTAAGCAAATTGAGTACATAATCATTGTGAACATCCCAGCAAAGGAAGAATTTTCAAAAAAAAAAGTAAAGATTTTTCAAAACTTTTGTCATTTCGAATCTCGTCTTTGAGAAGAGCAGCTGCCGTCACTAAGTGGACATTTTCTAGACAGCTGTTTATCAAATGTAAAATACCGTCTGCATGAAAGGAAAATATCCTTGATTGTCAGGATTCGTTCTCTTTTCCCATTTGTTTCTGCCGAATCTTAGACATTCGCATATATATTTCTTTCATTTAAATAATGTTTCCTTTAGAGTTTTTTACTGGGTTCTTAACAGATTCAACTTTTGATACCCTTTTCTTGTGTCTAAGTTTATTAGTAAACTTTATTCAAGCACTCACATTGAGTTCATGGAACATATTTAGAGTTATTATGTTTATCTGGACAACTTACTTTTTGGTATATTTTTTGTTTGTTAAAGCAGGATTTCTCAAACTGTTGGGCGCGCTTTATAAACTCTCTACGAGGGGGCATATTGAAAAGTCGAAAACAGAAGATTATTCATAAAAATTAATTCACTGAAGATAAACAAACAAAATACATTCTGACATAATAAAAAAATAAAATGGACATTTACACTGATATATTACACATATAAATGTATCTATGCTACACAATGTATTTTATAATTAATTTAACAATAATAAGTTAAGAACAATTTAAATAATTATTATTGACCCCATGGGGGATTGTCATACATAAAATTATATACAAAAATTAATACTTTTTTCTTGATAATTTGTATGGTTTATAATAAATCCCTTAACTGCCTGATAAAAGTTACACTATTAGCTTCCCAATACGAATTGTTTTCTACGTAGGGGCGTGTAATAGATGTATTGGGGGAGGAATAAAGTAGGAAATAATCGAAAATAAGTAAATATTTTGGAAACATTGTCAAGGTCATTTTATTGCATTCCTAAACCTTCGGAAAATTTTTATGAATAACAGTGCAGAGAAAATATCCTACTTTGGAAAGACGTATATTTACGTCAGGGAAAATTAATGCTTTGTCTGAGCAAGACGTTTATATAAACCAGTGGCACTTTAGAGGTTAAAGTCGTATCGTAGTCTTAGCATCAAAGTATAGTATTATTGAATTCAATACAATGTAATTGTATGAGGGGGGCACAATGAAAATTATGATTGAATATTAGGTCGCGAATATTGAAACTTTGAGAAGCACTGTGTTAAAGGAATTTTTTTCACACTATTTTTAGGGAAAGTATGGGTTTTCGCTTTAAAAAGTCGCAATACCACACAACCTTTGAAAAAATAATCTGTTTTGTACTAATTTTTTTTTTTTTTACTCTAAATGTTATGTAATATTACTTTTTCCATGTAATACTACTGAAAAACAATGCGATAAAAAGAAATAGAAATGTATGCCGTAATTCCGTAATTGAAATTAGGACCATTTAATACTAATTTAATACTTAATCCGTGAGCACAACTTAAACCGTGTTACAGTTCCTATTATAGCTTTTATAAGGGGAATTGTGCAAATGTATTTTTAATTAGTTTCAAGAACATATATTTTTTTAAACGTAAGGGGGACTAATAACCTAAATTATTCTTTACAGAATTTTTTATAACATTACAAAATTTGAAAGTCTTAAGTTTAAAAAACACACCCTTAATTATAATAACTTTTATGTCCGATTTTATTCACGTACCTCAGAAAGAGAAAATAGCTTTATTTTCATTTGAAATGCTCTGGCTTTTTTTTCTGATGTACGAAATTCTTTGATATTTTTTCTAACTATTGCTATTAGTATGTGTAAAAAAAGGTGTGCATTTTTAAAACAAAGCAATACCTATTTTTTTTAAATAAATAGTTGAGTTGAGAATTTATACATTTTTTTAAGAAATTTTCAATAAGCACTCACATAAAAGATGTATTTTACGTATCGCAATCGCATTAGCAGAAAGCCCATACCAACGAAAACACTGTAATAATGGAGAAAAATGATTTTTAAGGTGAAGATAACCACCTACAAAAAGGGATTGTATTAATAAAAGTTCCATAAAAGCATCCACATATGGGTACTAGAAACCCAATCAATATTTATACTTTTGAATTAAGTTTTATTTTGAAGGTTTGTGCCTTTTTATTTTCAATAGAAATAGATTCGTTGAAGCCTTCGTGAATGAATTTTAAAGAGGATTTGCGCAAAATTATTGAAATTATAATATTAATGTATTTAAAAAAGTTAATGTTACGAATGTGTTGTTAGTTAATTCCTATACTAATTCTGATTGAATCGATTGCATTTTGTTCGCATTTTAAATATCTAATATCTCACCATTGTACAAGAGAGAACGCTTTTTTATGACTGACATCTCTGAGTTTCTTGCATACAAGCTGAAACCTCTTATGATTCAAATACGTTTTGTTTCGAATTATTGAGAGAGAAAAAGAATTTCTAAGTTATGCTTAGTTGAAAGCAATTAAATTTTTGTTTAATTTTATGTTCTATCTTCTGTATAGCACAACGTATAAACAAATTATGCGAATGGAAATAAAAGCTTCCCTAGTTGCAATGTGAATTTTGGAATAACGGCATTTAGCTGCTTTCTCCCCACAAATTTCGAAAGAATTCTTTGTACATAAGGAGAAAAAACAGAAATGTATTTTTCTTCTAACCAATTATAAGAATTTGTAAAATATTTGAAAAGAGCAACAAACTTTTTAAGAAGTATTTGATGGATTTTTCGTGATTCTTATCTTAAAATAATAATTGTAAATTTTGAGTTTAGTAAAATTCCGTTTGTAATTTCTGACTTGAGGGGGGCTTAAGAAATAAATTTTCTGATGCTAAATGAGAGGCTCATATGTATGATGGTACAAAAAAAAATTCTACTTAACACTTTTCATAGCATTTTGAACCAAATGATAAATATTTTTTTACAGTTATAAAAACATGAAAAATACGAATTGTATTAAATTCATTTGCAGGGAAAATGTAATTTTTAGAACATGAAATTTTTCTCATTAGATTTCTTATAACGTAAAACTTCATTATCAAATTTCGCGCCATTTACATGATAATTTAAAAAATATTTGTAAAGATAAATTATTTTTCTAGATTTTTCTACAAGAAGGACTCATTTACTAGTTTATTAGTTTGATTGTCGATCTCCGTTCATAATGTATCCCAATACAAAATGAAATTATTTCGGATTATTTCCATTCGAGTAAACTGGAACATC
This sequence comes from Trichonephila inaurata madagascariensis, assembly GCA_019973955.1. Taxonomy (NCBI): domain Eukaryota; kingdom Metazoa; phylum Arthropoda; class Arachnida; order Araneae; family Nephilidae; genus Trichonephila; species Trichonephila inaurata. Next base: position 15,003 of record BMAV01023899.1, read on the forward strand.
ATCACCGACAATATTTTCCGAATAATTTCGGAACTGTTCATTCGATTTGAATGAAAATTGTAATATAGTCTATTTAGACCATTTTATACCGAAAAATTCGGCGTATAACGCACACCTATACTTTCAAGCTGCATTTTTTTAATTTTGAGGTATACATTCGCCCGTATAACGCTCGCCCCCTTTCTTACGAAGGAACCTGCTATGTACGTTAGCAATGCTATTATGTTTTAAAGCCATTTGTTCGAGTTATTATCCAAGTATTTTGAAAAAACTGTATATATTTCTAGAAAAATAACCCTTTAAGTTCATAATGTGTGATATTTTTTTTAAAATAAACAGTTTTTTTATCTTTGTAGAAGCCTAAGTTTTTTTTATGTAGATCTCTTTTTAATTTTTGAAGCTATCATTTTTATATCCGTCGTATAACGGGCACCCGCAGATTTCGATCTTATTTCTTGAGTTAAAAGTGCACGTTATACGCCGGATTCTACGGTACTTTAATTCTGAAAAAAATAATTAAAGTAAAAATTTCAAAAAAATGATTTGGATTTTAATTAACAATGTTCATTATTTATCCGTTTTGGTACACTATAATTTTGTTCACTTTGACTCGTTATAAAAACTTTGGAAGAAAAAGAAAAACGTTCTGATTGGAAGCTTATTTTCAAGTTGATTTTAACGCGTTTAATGAATAATGAGTAGATAGTTTGATGAAGGAGGATTTTAGGCAAAGATTATTCGAACTTAATTAATCCGATCAAAAATATGTTCAGAAAAAAAAAGATATTTTAAAAATTTCTTTTCTGAGGCAGAAAAAGTTCGTTCATTAGTTTATTTTTTGTCACTGAGAGAGAAAATATTAATCAAACTTTTTATGCATATACAACCTTTTCTTTTCTAATTTATTTTTCATTTCATTAATTTCCTTGACAATATTTTATAAATGCTTGCAACTAGCAATCACTCAGCTGTTTTCTCTGCCTTTTATAAAAATACTTAATTATTTTATTGATTTAAGGGAAAAAAAGTATTTTTTTCATTAGAAAACAAGTTTTTTTGTATTTAATTTTGATTTTACCTTCCACTTGGAAGCAAAAAGCTAACGGCGACAGAAGTGAGGCTTACGAACACTAAATTGGCTTGTGTTTACTTATGAAATAACATTTATTAAATGACAAATTTTGTTAAAATAATTATTAATAAATTTATACAATTATGTTAATTAACAACAATAACATACTTAAATATAATAGCTGCTGGAACACTTTTCTGAAAATTATAACCATATCTCATTTGCTTTTCTGGGCACTTTCTGATGTTAATCCTGTAATTGCATATTGTTTTTAAGTTATTGCTATTAATATCCTGGCATTAAGCTTTCAATTGTATTAAAAAAATTCTTATAGCCCTATCATCTTAATTTAAAAAGGACAGGATTTGAATTTTTAAAGGGAAATTACATTTAACTTTAATAAAACTAGTACCCTTTCCCCCCCCTACACGAATTTAATTTCTCAATATCTATTCAACAAAAGGAAACATGGCTAAATTTCAAATGGTTCAAAAACGGAAATTCTTTTTACTTATAACACCTCCGTAACCCTCAAAAATTCCCTTGGGAATTGATTTGTGCAGCTACTTGTTGTTCCCCTTGCTCAGAGTTCTTATTTCTCTCCATAAGAGGTCAAACGAGTGCTGTCAGATGTATTTTGTAACTGCGTAATCAATTTTTATGAAGCATTTTTTATATAGAACTGATCACTATTTTTCGGTCGCAATCCTAATGAACAAAATAAACATGCGTGCCGAATTTCAGGTCTTTTGGTATAAATGTTCCAGAAATTTCATGATGAGTATGCGAGTGAATGAGTGAATGTGTGAATCACTTTTCTAAATGTTGTTTTTCTTTATTGACCGTATGCCCTCCTTTCTTCTTACCTTGCTTGAATTACAAAGATTCTCGCCATTTTCCTTACGGCATCGCTATTCAAACTCATCAATCGTATCCTTTCGCTCACCCAAACTCATATTTCTTCCCTCTCTGAACATTTTTTATTTCTTGATAAATCAAACCTTTCTTCATTCATCATTCAAGCACCCCTTTACTGTTGCTTAATTACAAGGAATCCAGTATTGATGGAATTGAAGAAAACCTTTGAAAATTGACTGAGACTTTTGGAAAAAAGTGATAAAAAAATCAGTCTCTGAAAGGGTTGCATTTGCTTCTTCTGAAATCAGGTTGGCTTCTTGGTGCTTTTATCGCGTGCGACATTTTTGTTTTGCGCCAAGCGATGGATTAAACCAAAACTCAAACGAAAATGTGGCTTAGTTTCTATTTGTATTTCCAATATGTCTTTGATCAAATATAAGTGGACAGCTGAAAATAATAGACAAATTATTTGATTTTTTTTTTTTAGATTTTATACACAAATGTGTGTGTGAGTAACGATGGATAAGTAAATTTTCCTTAAAATAAATAAAGCCTGTGTTTATATTAAATGTAGTATTTAATCTTTATATTGAGACTCAATTCTTCAAGCACAGAAATGATATACATTCCATAAAAAGGAAACTATGTTATGGACCAATATTTCATTTTTGTACACCTGATTTTCCAATGGATAAGTAAAACTTTTGTTTACCATTACGTTTTTCTGATATGGAACATACATAGATGTATCACTATAATTGTGTTATAACAATTTTATAAGTCATATAAGGGGATTGAGGAACAGATGTTTTAACATTTTACATCGTAAAAAGAAACTTAATAAATAATCTTAAATATATTTAAATATCTCTTGGAAGTATTCTGATCTATATCAAAGGGTGTATTGACCCCATTCACTGACAACTGCGATATATCTCATACTAAGCCTGTGCACCAAAACTGTAACTTAAAAACTAAAATGAACGTTTGTTCTCCAAGTAATGAAATATTTATAACTTTTTTAATTTACATTAACATAAAACATATTCTATGTAGAGAATTTTTCAATCTCAATAAAACATAAATTGCACAAGACTTTATTTACGTGAATAAAAAGAAATTTTTGAGTAAATCACCATTCAAGTTTTTAAAATATTAAACAAATAAAAAAAAAGTACCATTATATATCTTAATAATTCTGAAATATGGTTTTTTCTCTACATTCGCAAAGGTATTTATAGTTCATAAGAATGATTCGTTTTCCACTTTCAGAATTTCTAAAAAGTAAATAAAGCAATATATGTTCAGAAAACCTTAAAAAAAATTGGCCATTTATTTTTCTGCATCTCTTTGTCATATAATTCAGGAGAATCATTGTCATTATTCTAAACATAGGAGGGTTATCGACTAACCTAGATTATGATTCTCATTTTGAGCTGTGATTAGATGACGAAGATAATGCGAGAGTTCATGCAACAATCACGTCCATTATAATCCTGTCAAATGAGGACTAAAACGCCATGACACATTTGACATAAGTCAGCTTCCATTATACTGCACGGTAATCTTAGAGTTTGATAAATAATTTATTTAATGTGAAAGCAATTATTTTTGACAGTCAGAAAAATGCAATTTTCGTTTAAATATATATATATATATATATATATAATGCTGAATTTTTAAAATTTGAAATGTATTTCATCTATAATTTAAATCTTAGAATCTGTGAAATGAGGATAGATTATTTGCTTTTCTGGTATTATTTTTGACAGTGAGCTATTATTAAATTGTAGAAAAGAAAGAAAATGTCTTTTATATCTTTTGAACTTAGATTGCAAGTGACTCACTGACAAAAATGTCGAAAATAATCAACTCGATTCCTAATTTTTATATTCCTAACTCATCGAAAAAGTATTAGCTTATCATTTAAAAAGATAGTTTTCGTAGAAGGTTTTATATTTTTAAAAAAGTATACGTTAATAAAATTTATTTAAAAAAAGAAATTCCCAATTGTCATATTTCTGACGAAAAAAAATCGTTTTTAATTAATTCGGAGTTAAAAAGAAAATCGTTTGCAAAATTAGTTGGATGTTAAAATGTTAAAAATTTATTTAAAACTAAATTTACAATTTATTTTTTTTTAATTTGTAAAACTAATTAACATTATAATAATTTAAAAGATAATTAACTTTATTTTAAATTTTTTTTTAACAAAATAATATTTAAGTCTAGCATACTGATATTTCCTTCTCTTGGAATAAAAAAGAATTTTTTGATGTTTAGACAGTTATTTATTTGACTGAAATAATATGAAAATTGAAAATAAATTTTCACTTGGGCTTAGAACAATTATTAATATTTCTTAAGGGGGTCCTGCACGTCCACAGGAGCATATGTTAAATTGCGTAAGTTTATGTACCTTTTTCTCAGAAACTGTTTACTTCTCATGACTAAATTTTCATAGAATGTGTACTATCAATAACACTTAAACGAAGGGTTTAGTCTTTTTGTTAAAAATTTAATTAATTATGAATTTTTTGAAAATTGTCCAATTTTTCCCCTAAAATTTAATTTTAAGAAGTCATATCTAAATTAGTTTGCTAGATACATCTAATTCCCTCCATTAAAATGTGTAAACATGATAAAAATATGATCACTGAATATTTGAGGATTATATAATAAGCAGTTTTTGAGAAAAAGGTACATAAAGAGTGAAAAAATATTACATTTTGAGAAAACAGGCTTTAAAGAAACAATTTGTAGTTTTTAACAATTTTGCCTTTTTTGAGAATCTCAAGGTGTTTTCGTTGGGCTACATGAGTCCTACCTGTATCTAGGTTTTCGAAGCATAGCACACAGTTAGTAGAAGGAGAAAGGAAGCTGAGATGCTGAACGCCGTGAGCTGATGGTAAGGAATTAATTAAACTTAGAAGCGTAATTATAGAACAGGATTTAGCGAGTTAAAGAAATTAAGGAAGATTGAGATTCACAGGATAACGTTACTGAAAGTTTTTATTTACATAGAATTTAAGGTTACGTTATATCACTCCTGATTTCCTTCATAGCGACTGTCCTTGAATATTTGAATTGATAATAATAAATTAGTTTTATTATGTCTAGCTTGGGTTATCAATCATTACCTTCCACAAATCTAGGTCGAGTAGATGAAGAGATGGTACCCTCGGGTATAGGAGGGTATCACAATCTTAATTATAATTTTCCCTTTGTTCTACTAAGAGTACTTCCCCCCTTTTTTTTAAACCATAAAAATATAAATTTTCTTTCGCTCACAAAATATATAATTATTACATTAGGTATATACAGTGGGCCACAAAAGTGTTCGTACACTTGCAATTTCTTATAAAATTTAATGTTTTCGACTAATAAAAATTAATATATTGTAATTGTAATTTTATTATGACATCTGCAACTTATTCTTAATGAAATGACATAATTAATTTAAAAAAAAAAATAGTGTAACTATTTTTTTGAAAAATTAATAATCAAAAAACTACTAAAAATTACGCCACAAAAGTCTTCGTACACTTAACAAAAACCTGACTTAGCTTTAAATATTGCATTTTTTTCTTAATTTTTAGTTAGGATTTAGGTTTTTAGATAGGTTTTAGTGTCTACAACCACTTTTAAGCATCTTGGTATAGATTTAATCAGTTTTTTTGTAATTTCTGCATCGATTTTCCTCCATTCTTATGTGATTATTGTTTTTACTTCAGATTTTGTATTTATTTGTCACGTTTTCTTTTCTTTAGCATCAAAATCTCACAAAATATATTCTACTGGGCTAAATAAAGTGATTGAGGAGGTGTTTTCATAATTTGGAGAGAGTTATAGAGACACCAGTGGCGTACATTGAGAGCAGTGCGCTTGGCGTCATTACCCTGTTAAAAAATGAAGTCGTTTCCAATATCCAAATTTCGCTCGGATAATTTAAAATTTCTCTTTAAAATATTTAAATAAAGCTCATGACTCACAATATCAACAAAAAATAACAAATTACCTGATTCTGTGGCCGATTAACACCCCCACGCAAAGACCTTTCCACCTCCATGTTTTATTCATCCAACTAGATTCTTGGGATTAAGTTTCAGAAAATTCAAAATTGACAGCAAATTGATTGGGATGGCAGATAATTCAAAATTTTTGGTTCCGATGGGTCTATAATAGCTTGTAAATGAAAAAGTAAGGAGTTTAATCCCATGAATTTATGTGGAACAAGAACTCCCCCACCTCCATGCTTCAGCGTAGAAGTGAATGTGTTCTGGCGTGGGGGTAAAATTGGCCTCATAATTAGGTAATTTGTATTTTTGGGGGGTATTGTGAATCATGAGCTCTATTTAAATATTTTAAAGAGAAATTTTAAATTATCCGCGTGAAATTTGGATATTGTAGACGACTTCAATTTTCTAACAGAGTAGTCACGCCAAGCGCACTGCTCTCAATGTACGCCACTGGTGTCTCTCTTACTGTCCCCAAATTATGAAAACACCTCCTCAATCACTTTACTTAGCCCAGTAGAATGTATTTGGTAAGATTTTGCTGTAAAAAAAAGAAAACTTGACAAATAAAAACAAAATATGAAGTAAAAACAATAATCACAGAAGAATGGAGGGAAATTGATGCAGAAATTACAAAAAAACTGATTAAATTTACACCAAGATGCTTAAAAATGGTTAAAGACACTAAAACCTATCCGACTGAGTACTAAATTAAGAAAGAAATACAATATTTAAAGTTAAGTTGAGATTTTTGTTAAGTGTAGGAAGACTTTTGTGGCGTAATTTTTAGTAGCTTTTTGATTATTAATCTTTTAAAAAAAAATAGTTACACTATTTTAAAAAAAATTATTTATGTCATTCCATTAAGAATAAGTTGCAGATATCATAAAAAAATAACAGTTACAATATTTTAATTTTTGTTAGTCGAAAATATTAAATTTTATAATAAATTGCAAGTGTACGAACACTTTTGTATATCATTTTTGTATTTGTTCAATATTTTAGTTTCCTCCGATTCTTCTAGGGATGAAATATATATGTTTAATGAATAAATTGGATCAGGATTCTTTTATTGTGGTCAATTTCTATACGATATATCTTATTTGCTTAAAATTCATCATTGAATCAGAGTCGTTTAAAAACCTTTTTTGATATTACTCGTCACTCGGCATCCTCTTTCGACTTTTCCCTTTTAAAGAGATTAATTTTACCCTCTACTTTAAGCGTTATTTAAAATTTCCTACATTCCTAAATAATACGCTTTCTGTTGTGTTTTTGGTTTATTGCTTTTAGAGGGACGTTGAATCCAATCGATTTATATTTTAAATTCTCTAGCAAAGTGTTAGCAGTACCTTTTATTGTCCTCCATCTATTTCGATCATCCGTTGTTTCCTGTACATAAAACGTTACAGTGATCAAAAGGCGCCAGGTATTCTATAATAAAACAAAGGGTGTCAAATTATTGGTCCAAATTTATTATATACATCTCCTTTAAAGTAATCCGACGCACTTCTGCGAATATTTTTTCTTCATTTTCAATACTTAAAACATGCCTTTTATTTCATTCAAACACATAGTCGTTTGAATGAAATATATTTTATTCAAGGTTCTCCAAAACTTTTTCGGTACTTTTCCATTTCTCCAACGCAGACGATAAAGTCTCCAAGAAGATGCCAACTACGCCAAACAGAAAAATTCCCCTTGTAATATTTTACCACTTTTCTATAATAACTAATTAATCAAAAATGGATGAAAAACGAATCAGACCTAACATTTATTAACATTTTTTTATGTGTATAATTGTGGATTGTTGCCGTAAAGTCTACTTGGCGAGATTTGCTCCGGCGAAATGGAAAAGTAGCAATTTTTTTATTGCATCAATTAATGCAAAATTTGGTCATGAAGAAGTAGTTCAAATCGAAGAAAAAGAGAAAAAGTCACGAGCGATGACATTAGAATCCATGAGGTTTTAAACCTCTATCCAGGTTGTTTTCGATTCGAAACACTTAAGCAATAATCTTTATTGGCAAATCTGCGTGGTTGTTGAAAATTAATAATGCCCTTTACCACAAGAATCAAAGAGAACATTCAACAACTTGATTTTTCAGTACCAATAAAATACTGTTGATTCTTATAAACAATCATCTTTAAAAGCTTTTTGCGTCATTTCAAATGTTTGTAGTAAAAATTTCATTGTGGAAATAATTTATTAATGCATGTTTTTTGCTGAATTACACTCGATATTTTGAAAAACTGGCGAAGTATAAAAATTCTTTTATTAAAAACAAATGTATTTCAAGATAAAATTAAATTAAATTTTGAGTGTTTTTATACTTTCCTATAAATATTTGATAAAAGTTTGCAGACTTTATTACTATATATATGAGTGTGTGTGTTTTAATGGACACATTCTAATTTCTTTTTTACGTCAGTAGAATTTTGTCTCGTAAATTTTTACGTAAATTTGACTTTTCAATTTATATTTCAACACTAAAATTTGTAATGCTGTAAAATTTAAAGATGTAAATATAGTCTTTGTAAGAAAAGAATGTATGTATTACCACATGAAATGTAAATATAAATGTTGAATATTTTTCAATAAAACATGTGTTTCTTTTCTAGTTTCGTTAATTTGCCGCCAAGCCAAAAGTTATAGTCTTAATTAAGAGAAGTTTTTAAACTTTGGAAAGAGAAACAGTAGTTATAAATATAAAAACGTAAATTCATATAAATTACTCATTGCCTGTAGTCTAAAATATTTATCATTAATTGTGAAATAATTTTCGTTGCCGATTTATAAATGTAAAAATATAAAATTGTTGAAAAGAATTTTTTTGTCGTTTTATCAGAAACCGTAAAAGAAATTGTGTTGCTGTCCGATAGATGGCAGCAAAGCTATTGTCAAAGTGCGTTAAATTAACGTTTCAATCAATCCTGGTTTATTTATTACTTTCTTTGAAATTAATTATAAAAGAACCGCAAACACTTTGCTCTGAAACGTTCAAAAAATGATGCAAAATCTCTAGTTATAAATAAGTTGAAAATAAATATTTTTGAACTTTAGCCATTTTTTCGATGATACAAAAAAATGATAATACGAAATAGTTGATATTATGTAAAATAAGTTTTACAAGAATTAAATATTTTTTTAAATAAAGGAAGTAAGATGTACTATTGTATTTTATGTTAAATACGTCGAGTGCAGAATATCTAGACTATATATCATAATTATTTATAAAAATAAAAACTGCTTTTTATATATATATATAAATTTTCTATAAATAAATAAATAAATGAGTTTCTATGTAATATTGCTCCCTCCTTCCCCCCCAAAATTTTGATCGAATATTTACATTTTTTTGATAACCTGCTCTTGGAGTTATATAATTCCCAAAAGGAACAAAATTCTTTAAAAATAATTGCAAATAATTGAATATCTATGAAATTTTCTACATACATCTAGTAATGGTCACGAACTCGTGGCCAGCGTGTCATAAATTCGAGCCCTAAAGCCACTGAAGACCTATCGTATAGAGGAGCTGATGTCCGTTAAATGTGTCGAAGCTCAAAACCCTCCTTTTGGAGTGGTGTGGTAGTTTGAAAAGGATGGAAGCTCAATTTCCATCCTAGTTGTTTGATTGAAGTTCAGAATTACGAGGTCTACATAAATCTAAACTAAAATTCGTAATTCTTGATTGAATTTTATTAAGTACAACGGCTCAGATGTGGAGGATTACCGTCAGAATAACACTGCGTTCCCCAAATCTAAACATTGTAACGTTGAGTGAGTATTAATTAACGTCGCACAATATAAAGCAACACGAAGGATTTTGGCGACGGACCTCGCAATTTTGAACCATGGTCAAATGACGAGGATAACCCCTAAGCTGGCATTCCTACTACAAATTACCACACCATGTCAACGAGAGGACTTGCAATCCTTACAGATTTAACATGCGTTAGTCGCTCTACACCAGCGATACT
>BMAV01023899.1:36665-67419 GCA_019973955.1 Trichonephila inaurata madagascariensis
CAGAGATGCTTTTTCTGCCTTCAAGCTAGATTCCCAAAAGCGGCCAAGCCGCATTCTTAAAAATGCGGCTCGACCGCTTTTGAGAACCCCACCTGAAAGCAAAAAAATATGTGCGATGCCTTTTTGAAGCATCTCCAGAATGACAAGACTTTAAGTGCAGACCGCTTAGAGGGTTAAAGTCCTATAAACTTGAAATTTAGCAGGCAAATATCTTTTGTTGAGTAGAGATCCATTAAGTGCAAGTTTTGTGGAAATAAAATACGAAGAAAGGTTAAAAGGATGTCAAAAAACAAAAATTCCCATTTTTTCACTTGTATGTCTATAAAGTTGAAATTTGGCTTGCAGGTATCTTTTGTTAACAAGAGATCCGCAAAGAACGAGTTTCGCGTAAATCGGCTACCAGAGAGAGGATATTATGAAGGCATAAAAATATACTTTCGGTGTGGAAAATTAAGTCTTTTCCTTTTTAAACAAATTATGAGATCTTTAAGAATGTTTTTGAATGCAATCGGAAACTTAAAGCTTAGAATAAAATATCAATAACTTAATGTATCCGACTAGGTTGGGAGACCAATTTTTTAAAAATTGATTTTCGGAGGAATTTTATTGTTTTAAAGAACATAACTGGGTTTAAAGAGTCATAACTATTAAATAAATAGCATGTATTATCCTTTGGTTTTGAAAAAAAAAAAAATATTTTTTTTTTTTTTTTTTTTTTTTGAAAATTTAGCAAAATTTTCAAAGTAAGGTAAAACGTCATAAAGAAAAATACATTACAGATGTAACGCAATTTTTAATTTCATTGATATACTTATTGATCCATCGGAAGTGTCACAAACCGCAGGATAAGAAAATATTTTAAGAAATAAATATTTTATAAGCATTTAAAATTGGTGTCAATGATTTTTCGTCAAAATTACTGTATGTTCTAAGCTAAAAATGGCAGTAAAATGGGATAAAATGTAACTATCTTAAAAACTGCGGTTGGTTGATCACTAAAGAGCTCATAACATATATGTTATAAGTGCCATTGAATTTGATTGGATTGTTTTGGAAATACACCATGTTTCATGTACAAACTATTGGGAAAATTTCCTTCTTCAAAAAACACAACATAAAAATATTCTTATAAGTTAGATAAACTAAATACTATAAAAACAACTTAAAAAAATTCTCTAATTTTATATTTTCTTCCTTTTTCTAAATAATTATATATTTTCTTTTGCTCTAGTGGCCCTACTGCCACACACCCTTACAAAATACCCAGAGAAGCGAATAAGTAATGATGAGTATATATATAAATACAAAAATTTAATGTATATGCGTATATAATTATTTTTCGAGGTGTAAATAATAGATATTTAAAATACATAACGGGCTTTTTATGTTCTGCATTAGTACCTGGGGCTTTTTTGACCGTACCAATATTTTTTTTTTTTTTTTTTTTTTTTTTTTGCTTTAAGAGTTAATTATTGATATTTATATTTAATATGCTATTGCTGGCCATAAATAGGTCTCACAGCTTAAATTTTGAATGATTTCGTTATATGTATAAGAGCTTTAACGAGAAGGATTCTTTTAAATAAAACCGTTTTTTCAAAGTTCTTGGGATTTTTGTTGCGCATACCTTTAAGCTAACTTAGTTAAAACATGTCAAGTTTGCCTGTAATGGCATTTCAGACACAAAAATGAAGCACAATACATTGCTTTATTTAAGAAATTTGACGAAAAAGTTGTTATTTAAGGGTCAAAAACACTATCTGGAAACGCAGTTTCTGATTTGAGGATTAAACTGTCATATTCATGTTAAGCTTTAGAGCACTTAACACGACTGTTTGGTTCTATTGGAGATTCAAAATAAGTTGTTTACAAATTCCTTTGACATGATATTAAGCGTTGTTACTGCTGTGTACAGAATGTCAAATCGATTTTCACTTCAAGTTTATTGTTCGATTACTTTGACTAGGAATTTCAAGACAAAACAATGAAAATAGTGCATTTAAATTGATTTTAAGGATAATCTTTCTTGAAAAGGACGCAATGCATATTGAATTCTTTTGATAGACACCAATAATTTTCGCTTAGATTTTGGAATAATAGCAAGTTTATAAATATTATCCGTAACAAATATAATTTTGTATACTTTCGTAGATTTTTGAATTTTGTATTGAGAAAAACAATTTAAAAAATAAAATTTTCATTTACGAAGTATTTGAGTACTACTTAAAGTTTCAGTAATTTTTATGCTTGGAAAATAATTTTATTTTCATAATTCAAATTTTCAATCGATAATAAAAAATATTTTTTATTCATCCACTGAAGTTCAAATACATTCTTTTAAACTTTTTGTGGATGACACTTGATATTAATACATTTTTTTCAAACACTAATTCATAAATAAATTTAATTAACTAAAAAAACTTTCTTCGTTGACCTAAGTATGAATTGATTATAATTTTTTTTATATTATTTGTTTTATATTTAGTGCCAGATGAATTAAAATATACATATGCAATTGTTTTAAGCATATTATTAAGAGTTATTTAAATGCAATTGCTTCGATAAATTTAAGAAATGACATATTTTAAACAATACTTATTTTAGAAAATATGCCTTACCCTCCCAATTGTTTAAATTTCTCTGAAAAAATTATATCAGCTAGTTCTCAAGTAATAATAAAAGGGAAAAATATATTAAAAAAATTAAGCTTTTTTAAATTGAATTTTAGTCAATTTTGTTTGTTGCATAAGTGCAACATTGCACAGTAGTGCTGTAAACTACAAAACTTTTTTTGTATGAGGATTTTATTATTCATCATAAAATGTTTAAATTTTTTACTTGGTAATTTATTTCGTCAATAAACAAGAGGAAGCATAAAATATAATGGATTCTTTTTATAGCCAAAACACAGTTCTTGAGGCATCAGAGATTTTTATAATTGTTGAGATTTCTGGAAAAAGTGTACTTCCATCTAGTGACAAAATTAGCATATATTTCGTTGCAGTAATCTTTTTTTCTCAGATAAGTGATTTGTAGATAATTAAAAAAAATATTGATTCTGTTAAATTAAAATAAATCATATGTTGCATAAATGTAACAGTGGGAAGTTAAGGGTTAAGTAATAATAATATTTTGCCAATATACAGGTAACACTTATTTACTGAACCTCATCTAGGATTTTGATATACATAATTTATGATTGTATCCATTCACACATTTTAATACATCAAAGTAGAAAAATTTTAACAAAAAACATGAGTTATTATTTCAGTTGAGTCGTCTGGGTGGCGTGGTTGGTTTGTCGCTAGCCTTCTGTACCCAAGGTTGCAGGTTCGACCCCGGGCCCAAGTTGACGGATTTTCATAATGCACAAAATCGACGGCGGCCATGTCGTATGATTATACGACATGCAAAAGATCCATAGGGAGCTGCTCTAGGCAAATTAAATCCCAATACAGGTCCGCATCATCAAAGCTCAGGTGCCTCCTTCTGTGGAGGAAACTGGGCGTCAAAATTACCTGCGGTGATTGGTATTCGCTTATTTGTGGCGCCGCATTAAAAAGCGATACCTGCTTTCGGGGTATGTACCAGGTAGATTGATGAACTCTGGTAATTAAGTGCTCGTAATCTGCCATTAGAAATAAATTATTTCAGTTGATCATGACTTAAAAAATATTGTGACATTTTTCAAAAATTCTAGATCACAGGCTCAATATAGACGTCTGCTTATGTAGAAGCAAAATATTGTTATAAAAGCATATTCCACGACAGATGACTGTTTTAAAAAATATCTTATTTCTTCTTGAGTTTTAGCCAAAAAAGTTCCTTTAATTAATGTTTTCTTGTATTACAATATTAAAACATTCTGTATGTATATTCTAATTCAGCTATAATACTAGATACAAAAAAAAAAAGAAAAAAAGAAAATTAGTTATTCATACGCTTTTTCAAAATCTCGGTTCCTCAAATCACGTAGTCAGTCACTTTTTTCACTTCCAAAAAAAAAAAAAAAAAAAATCAACATTTCTTATTAAATTTGATGAACAAAAAGACAAAAGAAATTAAAAAACCTTAAATTTATAAAAATTTATAATGATAATGCTAATTTTGAGGTTCTATTTTATGTTTCACAATTCTGTACCTTAATACAATACTATTAACATTTTTCTTATAAAAAGAAGTGCCGTAAAATCCGGCGTACAATGAGCACTTTGAACATAAAAAACGAGATCGAAATATGAGGGTGTGCGTTATACGCCGGGAATAAAAACGATATCTTTAAAAATAACAAAAGAGATGAATATAAAAAAGAACTTACTTCTACACATATAGAAATACTGTTTATTTAAAAAAAAGACATACCTCATGAAGTAAAAGAGTTCTAGTTCTAGAAATATACTATTATTTCAAATGTCTGGAATAATATCTCGAATGAATGACTTCAAAACAAAAGAACATTATATATTATCATTTCAGATTTCTTCGTTAAAGAACGGGTGCGCGTTATACGGCGAGCATACCTAAAACTTAAAAAATGCAGCTTGAAAGTAATAGGTGCGCGTTATACGCCGGATTTTACGGTACTTGGAATAATAAGTATCTTAATGGTGTTTTACATTATTATCATTGCATTTACATTTCCTACAAGTATAAAAAATTAAAAAACAATACATAGATAATAGCACTGCATATAAAAATGATTTTAATAAAATTAACGTGTTTCTTTTAAAATTAAATTCATAAAAAATAAATTTCAAACAGTTTTTAAGAACAAATAGATATAATGACAGAAATAGTGAGAAAGGGGATCATTTTCTGCTCCGTATTCAATTTTTCTCCCATGAGAATTCAGTCTAATGAGCTAGAGAAGCTGGATAGAAATCCTTTAGAATACTTTTTCTTAAAAAAAAATCGATTAAATAGAAATGTACACATCATTTCAAAGAGGTAAGGGGAGTAAAGGTTCGTCTGAAAGCCATAATCAATTTTCATGAAAGAATTTCGAATTCAAATCTCACCCCACACTTTCACGAAAAAATACCCTTTCTTGAAAATTGGAAAAGCCAAATTTGTCACAGCCGATGATTTTTGAGAAAAAGTGGGCTCTCCGATTTTCCTCGTTACATTTCCCGAAGGTAAAGATGTGATCAGCTTAAATATTTTTACAGAAGGAAAAATGATGTCTCAACTTGTAGCAGGAAGAAAGAGCGAAAAGATAGCGATGTAAAATATCTTACTCCAGACGATGCTAGAATTTTAAAGCGTGGAGTGGGTGTCAGTTTCCGATTTGTCTTTTTAGTATAAAATTCGACATTGGAACAAAAATTGCTGTATGTGTGTGCTTATTTTTTTTCTTGGAGAATAGTTTTTCATATAAGAAAAAGTTATACATTATCTCAGTCTGTATGCTACGCGTAAGGAATCTCCAACGAAAACTTTTACATTGTGTTTTGTTCTTATCTCAGTTTTTTTTTATTTGCATATTTTTAACCATTACCTGGTTTGCCCGTACACCGTATTGTGATATAGCCCCCCTTTGGTGACAGTATCTTTGATTGTCAGCGTGAGCTAGAGGTGTAGGGTTTTCAAAAGTAATAGACATTTTAAATTCTTAATATGACTTTATTAAGAATAAAACTTAAATGACTAACAATTTAGATAACTTTAAGTAGCGAGAATCTAGAATGAACAAACACACACAAAAATAGTTAAATCGAATCGCGTAACTTAGACCACTTTCTCTAAATAATTATTCAATCCGCCTACTCTCACTTTTAATTATATTACAAGTCCTAATATCAAATAATCAGTCCTACCTTAATCCAACTAAGATTAGATTTCTTATATGGAGACGCCTGGGAGCGCGTGCAATGGTATGCACCTTGTATTACTGGTTTACTTTCCAGGTAACTTTATGAGTGGCTGTCAATTCAAGCTTGCATCTCTTCAAACATAACTTTCCCCAAATTGCCATTCTGCTTACTGAAACTTCTGTTCTTTTAAAAGCTATCTTATTTGCATTTCTTGTTCACATTTCGTTTCTTGGGTTTTGGTTGGAAAAGAGTTGCCATTAATCTTGACCACCAAAAAATCCAGAGGTTATGTTAAAGAAAAGACGCGTGAGCCCGTCACAGTATGGACTACCGAAAGCTGGTCACAACCGGTTTGCCAGTACACTGAACGGGCATTAATATTTCCTTTTTCTAAATTTCATTTGCACATATATATAATTTATATTGCAGTGTTTCTCAAATTCTGGATCGCCACTCCCTTAGGGGGCGTGATGACCCTACGAGGGGGGCGCATGAAATTCGAAAAGGTTTAAATAATAACAAATTTACTGAAAGGAAGCAAAACAAAATACATTCAAGCATAATAAAAATACACATTTATACTGTTATAATATACTTATAAATGCATCATTGCAGCTCAATATATTTGACAATTAATCTATCAGAGTACTAAGTTAAGAACAAGATTAATAAGATTTATCAATTATTATGTTACAATGATGAAAAATCTGGAATTTATTAATGCATAAAAAAGGCTTAATAAGCATATTTCTATTGAGTTTGCTTCTGCTCACGTTGTAACTAAAATTTAAAAAAGTTTTTTTCTCCCATTTTAAAACCTTCAATTAAGCTGAAATTTTCTATACATGATTATTTTTGATGGAAATACGATAATTTAATTATAATCAATACAAATTATTTGATCAATACCAATTGTTTAAAGTATTAAATTTTACCCATTATTCCAGTTGTTTACAACGTGAAGCAGTTGAATATTGAAACCAGCAAATCAAACTATCCTCTCGTAAAATTAAATTGTTAAAACTATTTATTGAATAAATTCAATTTGACTCAACTTTCCCTTTCGCTCTTAAAATTTAAGGTATTAAAAAATTATGCTATGCGAAGTGTGATGTTTGAAAGAAAACCCATGTTTAAAAAATTCGTGTTTTTCACCAGTATTTCATAATTTTACCGCAACAACCTTTTCAACCAAATGGTTATACCATTCCGAGAAAATTGGCAAGCCATATATTTCTAATGGGGGCTGCAGATTGGAGTTTTCACCATTGAAGACCTACTACATTCCTCGGGAGCTAGTATCTCTTTTTCGTGTGGCACCATATAGGTAGAATACCAATCTCCGCAATTAATTTTGAAGCACAGTTTCCTCGCCAGAAGGAGGCACTTGAGGTTTGACGATGTGAAACCGTACTTAGAAATTTTTAATTTGGCTAGCAACGTATTGCTGAAGATGTTTTGTTAACTCTCAGTGTGCAGTTGATCTTCATGTGATGGATTGGATTTTAGGATGTAAAATTCCCCCCATTTGCAAAACCCTCATACTTTGCTGACTGTTGAATCGACTGACTTACTTCATTATCATGATGTCAATGCCTGTTGATTTTTGCCTTTTACAAACTGTCGATTCGTAAATTCAGTAATCGTGATTACGATGACTTGGATAAGAATTTGCCAAACCATTGTCCCTATAACCTATGAGAATCGGAAAATGTATATTGTGGCGTATAATATGTGCGTGTTAATTTCCTTTTGATGAAACTAAATTGCTTCATTATAATTTCATTTAAACTCCAAGTAGCCAAATTTGTCGCTTCTGGATATTAAAATAGTGTATCAGACTTTCACGCTTGTTTTTTAAACTAACCTCTTGAGTTTTTTTTTTATGATATTTTTCAGTTAGAACCTCGTTTTTGTGAAGGAACTGTGATATATGCAAATAGATGTTACTATTTAAATTTAACTGAACATAGAATAAAGGGTGATTGCCAGAGTATAAAATGGTGAGTGGATGTTCTGCGAGCAATACGTCGAGTTTAGTATCACAAGTATTTATTTTTACAACAGTGGAACAAATGGTATTGTAGCAAAACGTTGCAGCACTTTCCCTCTCCAAAGTCGGGTTATCAACTTCCGAAGGAGAGAGATTGTGATTCTAACCCGACGTTACAAAAGGAGTAGTTGCCAAGTAGTTGCCATCTCACGAAACACTAGGAATGACTATAAACATAAATAATTGAGTTAATGATTTTATTAACCTATAGCTGCCCGTAGTCAAGAGTTACGAATAAGATCGACGAATACTTAAGTAACTAAATTTAGTTTATCTGAAATACTTGCGCTCTAAGAACTGTAGATTCACAAAATGTGGCAGAATCCACCGTGTTTGTCGTGAGATCTCATATCCGATGTACAATAAGATTATCTAAGAATCATATAACTCTAAAACGGGCTTCTATATCAAAGCCATTAGGCAAAGGAGTATTAACTAGTTGATGGATCTAAATTTCAAAAGGAAAATTTCCTGTGATAATTGCTAACCTCAACTAACAGCTATTTCTTTCCACTCTTATTTCTCTCACTTTTAAATCTCAGAACTTTCGTTCTAAGGAAGTAGCAGGTAATTTAAAAGTAAAATTTTAAAGACTATGGCCCCATGTTAGTTTAAGGGGGAACCTCGCGAGATAAGCTACAGAGTTTGACTT
Organism: Trichonephila inaurata madagascariensis; assembly: GCA_019973955.1. Classification (NCBI taxonomy): domain Eukaryota; kingdom Metazoa; phylum Arthropoda; class Arachnida; order Araneae; family Nephilidae; genus Trichonephila; species Trichonephila inaurata. The sequence continues at coordinate 45,184 of BMAV01023899.1, forward strand.
GAGACAAGATTCTGAGGAAATCTACTCAGTTTTAATGAGTCTTTGAAGGTAACTTCACAGAGGTAACTTCATTTACACAGATATGATTATACACAGGAACATTCACATCAGATCACATTCATTTACATAAGTGATTTTTCCATTTTGTTAAGGTTCGATCAAGCAAATCGCTCACCGAATATAAATATATAAATATTCTTCATATTTTGACCGAGAAGAAATATACAAATAATAAAATTTCTTCTACGTCTGAATTTATTTATGCTCCAATGGTATCTGTGAGTTTTTAATTGCTATAAGAAGTGTGAAATTACAAAAAAAAAAACCCTATAACAATTGTAACTTATATTTAATCTTTATGAAATAAGATATAGCAAACAATGCATAAAAATTCTCATCTTTTGTATTATTGCAATATTTTGTTGTGTTCCCATTATACATATAATTATAATTTATATTTCGTAGTTGAAAATTTAAGATAAGGTTTTCATAAAATTATCCATTTATATTTAAAAAACATAAAATGAAGATTAATTTCACGTGAATTTGAATTGAATGAAACAAGTAATATATAAAAAAAATATTATAAGTCAATTCCTACTTAGGTCAACAAAGAAAAATTTTATTTTAGTTACTTTTTATTAAATAGTTACAATTAATATAAATATGTATATACGTACATATAACAGAATCACAATAATAAATGACAAAATATATAGAGGAAGTGACTTTCCTTGCAATTTTCCATTCCGTATTTGATGTTGGACTACTTTTTTGCTTATTATTATTATCTATTCATTAAATAAATTTAATTAATCTAATAAAATAGTATAGTAAAGAAGAAATCACATTCACAGAAATTAGGCCAACCCAGGTGGGATTCGAACCCACGACCTTTGAGGTAGAAGTCCAACGTGCTACCCATTGTACTACAAGGTCACATTGAACGAGTTTTCTTTCTATATATGCTGTTGGACTATTATTTTTGTTTGTTACTATTTATTCATTTTTTAGCTTAATTAATGAATTAATGCTTGAAAAAAATTGTAGTAACATCAAGTGTCATCCGCTACAAGTTTAAAATATATTTAAACTTGAATGCTTGAATGAAAAGTATTTTGATAACGATTGAAAATTTGAACAATATATATATTTATATATATATATATATATATGAAGAGAGTGAACTAATAGTAGAGGATCTGAAAAAGAAAAGAAAAGTCCACATTCCGTAGCATTTTGCTTTTCGAAAATACTGTTTCAATAGTAAAATAACTGGATCATTCACCAAATTAAAATGATCTGTCATCGAAGTAATCAATAATACATCCAGAAATTTTTTTCACTGACACAAGAGTCGCTGAAAATATTAAAATTTGACAAACTATGTTCCTTCAAGTTTTTAGACGATTTTGCTTCTAATGTATCCAAATAAAATTACATTATGTTATCTCTAATCCCTAGTTGGGCTATCTAAGACTGGAGCAACTCCCTCAGTCCAATTACTTCAAAAAAAAATCTAGAAATAAAAGAGGTTGTTTAAGAACACATCGTCCAAATTAAAACTTAAGCAATGTAAAATGTGATTAGGTGATGCCTGAACAACATTACACTTCGTACAGATCTTAAAAACTGTTAGCCCATGTTCAAAGGTGAGAGATTTCAAGTGTCCACTACAGCAAGATTGCTGGTCTCTATTGCCTTCAAAGTGTAAGGTACCACCAGGGCACTTTCGGGGTACCAGGCATGTTCAGGTGGAACTTCCCAGAGATCCCTTTGTTTTTTCTTACTTTTAGAGGTGATGAGGATGATGAGTTTGGTGTTTTATGGTGCAAGAGCCAGTTTTGGCTATACTGCTCCAAACATTCATAGGTCTGTGGTCTGGACGGGAAAAGAAGAAAAGGAGAAATTGGATGACAAGATGGAGGGTCGAAAATAGAGAAGGAACACTGGGGTACCCCGGGGTCGTGACACCAGTGTTTACCAAAGATAGTAAACCCCTTGGGAAAAGGAAAAGATCACTAGAGAGAGGGTACCTCGGGATTGTGACACCCGTACCCACCTAAAGAAGGTGAGCCCCCTGAGGGGCTTACTTTTAGAGAGCAACACCTAGCTGAAAGTAGAAGGCATATCAAGGCGGAAGTGTCTAGATATTGCCAATGAGTCTGCTATCTCGTTACTAATAATTTCGACATAGGACGGAATCCACTGAATATAAGAGTTCAAATTTGGCAGTAATTTGTAAAACAAACTTAAGATAGATATTCCGACCCTGTCATCAACCTAAATAATATTAAAGAAATTTTAATAGAACATTATAACATCTAGTAACTATACTTTGAATTATATCCCTGCCTATATGAAAATAATGATCATCATTTCGATTTAAAAGTTACCTTATTTTATAAACTTTCTATTTTTTACAATAATAATCTATTTAAGAAAATTCGTGAATTTCCAGTGTAAGCGAATTATATCACTTTAGGTCGAAATGCACCATCTTCTTTTTTCCCCTACCTTTGACCGAAATATCTAATAATATCTTCAATAAAGGATAATACTCATCGTAATCTTGAAAACATTGTCTGCTTCGGTGACGATATCAAATAAGTCATCTAAACACAGGGTCAGCGGCCACAGTGTAAAACAGTTTGTGAACAACGGCTATTTTCTACCTTTTACTACCCAGTTTTATGACCAGTGGTCAGCGAACCGATGAGTCCATAACATTCTGATAAAGTGAATCTAGATTTATGCTGTAAATCATTTCCTATTTTATACCCTTTGCACTAAAAATAGCTTTCAATATTGGAAGTAAAGAAAAGAGTTATAACCAACGTAAAAAATTGGCTTTATTTTTAGAAACTAGTTTTTTAACCTTTTGCGGATATAAGAACCATTGTGTGGGTAAAAAAGTAATCATCCAACGATTAATTGAATTGAAAAAAAGGAAAAGTTGTTTTAATTAAGAAACATTTTCTTTTTTTTAACTTGCTAGTTGCAGATGTCAGATATATATATATATATATCCTTTTATGGGGGGTGAAAAATGCAATTAGGAGAATTCATGGCGGTCACATATTCTGATAAAATTTCAAATTCGATGATTTGGTTAAGATGTTCGAGCATTAAGATTCATCAAAAAGTGTTTCAAAATTCAAAAAGGCATTTTTATACTAAACATATTCTTTTAAATCCTCTGCATTTTGTTTACCTTTGTGTGTTATTATTGTTGACAAATGTATACACTTTAAAAGAGAGTTTTTGTAAACACACAAAAGCTAGTCACGGCGAGGCGTATAAGCTGATTGGCTGGAAACACGTGATTTCATTAATCATGTGATTTAGAGGTCATATGAATTTATTCTCTGATTGACTGGAAACACGTGATTGTAGCTATGTAATTCTGTCGTCCCATTCATTTAGTCCATTGATTTCTGCTTATTCTTTTTGGGACTGTTAAAAGTAATATGATTTTTCTTAAAACTCTACCTTTTAAGATTGTCTCCGTTAACATTTAAAGCAAAAAAAGTACCGGATAATATATTTTCAAGTAAAAAAAAATCCAACTTTAATAGATCTTTACGTATTTGTAGCACATACGTATATTTATTTATCATACTGTGTAACTGATAAACATTCAATAACTTTGTAATTTGTTCCATCAACGTGGGAATTTTAAACCCAGTTTTGCATTATATTATAGGAAATTATATATGGAACATGATTAAATCCATTTTTCATGCATAAAATAGTATGCAGTAGTCTTAAGATGTTTGCGAACTTAAGTTATATGAACTACACATAGGTGTCTTTTTCTGAGGAAAGATTCTCCTATGTGTTTACATTGTGTTTGTCCATTGACTGTGAGTTATATCATGACTGAATGTTAAATGTTTAATTGCAGGTTTGAAACATTTAAGTCATACAAATTAACATTTATTTGTTTTTTGAGAAAGTTCCCAATTTCCAAAAGATCCTACCTTAATTAGAACTCCTCTAATTAAGGTAGATTTTCTTTGAACAAGAAACCATTAACCCGCCACTTCTCGCGCAGAATATGTCATACCCACCGTCTAATCTTTTTCAGCGTTCCTTCTAAACATTTTCCGAAAAATGGATAGTTTCTCGTGTAGCTGACTTTAAGGTTATGACCTTAAGGAGGCCTTTGAGGGGCCTTAGCATGTATGCAAATATTAAAAATATATTTGGATATACCTCCTCTTCGGGTATGTCATACCTGAATGCATGAGCGCGCTTTAAATTTTTCTTATGTCATGGCGTTTTATTATAGTTATGATGAAGAAATATGATATTTAAATAATTTAATAGATACATTATTTAATAGATATAGTACGAGTACAGCAGTATTTTCGGATGCAGAAAGTCTCTTTGTGGTGATGATGAAGTAGAATTAAATGATGAAGAGTATAAAAGCAAGTATGATTCCACCTCTGAAATCGATCCAGATTTAGAAGAAGGAGATACTGTTGAAAATAAATGATTTATATCTAGAGACATAAAAACATTCGGGAAGAATGTAATTTTGAAGCAGACAACTAGTACACATCTTATCCACTTTGAGATGAACTTTTGAAAAAGAAAACAACTATTGCTGGAACAATAAGAGAAAATAAAAAAGAAATTCCAAAATTTTTGAATTTAAAGAATAGAGAAGTTTACTCCTATATCACACATTAGTTTTAAAAAGGACAAAAATTGCTTCATATATATCCAAGAAAAATTGAAATTGTTTTTTTCTTTTGAGCAATATAGTGGTGATAAAATGGATTCATCTGCCGTACCATCCACATCGGGTTTGGTTGAAATTTGAAGTAATACCTTTCTTAATTTAATTGAGGGAGCAATTATCATCTTGATAAAATGACCACATCATGTTCAATGGCTATAGAATGTAATAGTTAGCCTATAGCAATATTTTTGTGTATGTTTTTGAACGTTGCAATGTGATAAATGTGCAAATTATTTTAAGTACTCAGAAACCACTAACTAAACTTTGAACCAGACTGATTTCTGAAGTGTTTTTGGATTTCGATTTACAGATGAATGCAAAAAATGCAGAAATCAGCAAGCAATGCTCCAACGATTTCTTTTTTTAAAAAAATTCAGAACCAATGAAACCATCAGACTCACTCGCGATGAAGACTAAAGGAGTATGTAAACAATGTACTGAAAGCTCTAATGAAAAGAACAGAAAAACTAAATTTACGTGTGAAAAGTGTAGTAAACATATTGTATTTACTACTTTTCTTCCTTTTTCACCTTTATATACAAATTTTATGGTAAAAACAGAACGTTAACACCCTTGGGTATGAGATACCATGCGCATGAAATTCTGTTCGTTTTTATCGCGCCAGGAATACTGGATTAACTATAAGTGTAAATTTTCGTTAGCATATATTTAAAAAATCTCGTTGCTAAATAACATAGTAATTCAAATATAAATCTCAATTTCTCATAAAACAAATGAAACCACAGTGGATGCCAAATGCTTGACTTTCAACTGTGATTCACTGCATTCTTCTTATACATGCTGGAAAAGCCTATATAAGAATTGTATTATATTTTACCTTAAAATCTTAAGTATTATCGCCTTCCTAGATTTTTTAAATTGTAGTTTTAAATTTCTTAAAATCTTTTAGCTTTAAAGTTCTTCGCCTTCTTAAATTTACTTAATTTTTTTAATCCAATAATCATGCTAGATTATAGTAGAGACAACCGTTTTTGCAACTAAATTTGCAACATTTGTTGATCAATTTGGACGCCAAGGCTCCTCCTACTAAAAAACATTATTGTTAAGTATTCTTTCTTCGCCAACAAATGATCTTTTCAATTACAACAATATTTCGACAGAAAAACGAAGTTCAGACTTTCCAGAAAAATACTGTAAATTAAAAATACAAAGAGTTTTATTATTATTTAAAAACTCTTGATTGAAAATTTGGTAGTAATCTTTTCCCCCCTAAAATACACCTTTCTAAATCATATTTGCAGCAGAAAAATATTTCAAATATATTGAAAAGATCAGTGATCGCGTCATATCACCGAAATATGTTCTTTAATTAAAGCATCTTTCCAAGCCAGGCGTAAGATGGCAAGCGTTCAAGATGAGTATAATCATACGCCTTGCCATGCTGCAGTTAAGTATAGAAGATCATGAAGATTTTAAATTAAAAATATTTTAATTCCTTGTCACTTTCTACTAGTTAAAAGAATTACGTACCCTGTATCTAATCCATTAATACTAAAATTTAACAATCTCTTCTAAGCAAGGAACTCGTGCTATTGATAACCTGTTCATAAAAGTTTTCTTTGACTCTTCTTTGCTTGCCGGAGAATGAATCGTTAAGAGTTTTAGAATTTTATGAGTTGTCATGTATAAAATATGCAATATATACGGATATGTATAAAATATACAAATACGGAAGGTATTTGTGTTGGGAATTTACAATACACAAATATCCATCTGATTCGACGAAAAAAGCAACATATTTGCAAGAATTGTTTAATTTTGTATCATTTAACTGAATTTATACAAAATAGATATCCCCAAAATAATATTGTATCAATTTTTTTTTAGACTTTGTGATACTGCCCCTCATGGGTGACCGTATCTTTGATTATCAGCTTGAGCTAGAGGTGTAGGGTTTGCAAAAGGAATAGACATTTTTAATTCTTAATATGACTTTATTAAGAATGGAACTTAAATGTCTAACAATGTAGATAATATTATTTAAGCGAGAATCTACAATGAACAAACACACAGTAATAGTTAAACCGAATCGCGTAAATTAGACCACTATAATTATTTAATCCGCCTACTCTCACTTCTAATAATGTTACAAGTCCTAATATCAAATAATCAATCCTACCTTAATCCAAATTTAGATTCAATCTTATGAAGAAACGTTTGGGCTCGCGTGCAATGGTATGCACCTTGAATTAATGGATTATCTTCCAGTTAACTTCACAATTGGCTATCAATTCACGCTTGTATCTCTTTCAAACATAACATTCCCCAAATTGCCATTTCACTTACTGAAACTTCTGTTATTTAAAAGCTATCTTATTTGCATTTCTTTTTCACATTTCGCTTCTTGGGTTTTGGTTGGAAAAGAGTTGTCATTAATCTTGGCCCCCAAAGAACCCAGAGGTTGTGTTAAAGAAAAGACGCGTGAGCCCGTCACAACTTTTTTTATTGCCATTGATTAAATTATGGTTTCCTTATAAACTAAAGCTTTCTAAGTTTGTATTAAGCTCTCAATACAAGTTTGACATGCGCATAGCGTGAATTCTGACACATGAAGTTAGAATCTTGTAGGAGGGTGTGACCTTTTTTTATTAGATAAATATCACCCCAATATTATTAAAATCATAAGAAAATAAAAATCTAACGGATGCCATGTCGCGTGTAATAATTAAATATTCTTATACCATCTCTTACACATGCAACATGACGGATAGATGTGAAAAATGATTTTTTAAAAGAAGTGGAATGTTTTTGTGGGAATCACTTGTACATATAACCATTTAGCACTCTTTGAATGAAATATTCCAAAAACTTCCTTGACCGATGGAAGAGTTATTCGAAATATAAACACTATGAATCCTATTAATAAATTCTCAACAGTTGTTGATATTAAATTACAAGTAACTAACAAATGCTTGACATATTTCTTAACTTACCATAGAGCTTTCTTTTCATATTTAAAGTGATTTGAAATTAGAATAACTCCCTCACATATATATACTTGTGGTGTTCGAATTTCAATGCATTCTACCATGCTTTGATTCTTTCTATAATTTCAACCTAGAATTTCAAAGTAATGAGCAATGAATTAAATGGAAATGTAACATGATGCAAAACCCTTTCATACAAACTCATGGAATAAATCAAAAATACACACATTGAATGGGATACAGTTAATATTGGTCATAAGTAATTCCAGAAAAAGTTTGGCTCTGAAATCTTAGAAAAATCTGAAATCTTACCGAATAGAAAACAATCCAATCAGCTGAAAGCCTATAAACCAAAATTTTTAAACTATTTTAAGCCCTCTATTGCTAGTTGTTATTTTTGATAATAGTAATGAAAATAGCAATGTATATACTATATCAAAATCAATTTGTGTGTGTCTCTTAATTAAAAATTACTCCTTAAATCCTTGAGTCATAACCCTTGAAATTAAAATTTCGTTTGTTTCATTAATTCAAATTTTTTAATGTGCAGTTTTAATTGATTCGAAATTTATAAATACCTCATTCGAACTCGGCTGATTCGTTTGGTGATGTAGTTTGCCAAAAGCACAGTTTGACTAGAACGCTGAAAATTTATAAAACGCAACAATTTTCATAACACGGTAAAAACGAAGTGGTAGAAAATGTGGCATGTTAAAGGTCTTCACAGCCCCACATTCAGCAATTGTCGATCGTGGAGTCATAAAAGGGCTTTTTATGCGAAATTGCTTGGAAGGGAATTGGAAATCCCGAAATAAAATTCGAGGTTCGGGTTAACCAAATCCAAATTTAACCTCATGTCTCGTAGAGAATAGGGAGGAAATCAATACACTTCCGGCGAATTTTCTCCCGTTTTTCTTTTCTACGGGGAAATACTGTATATTTTATAAAGTTTTTTCCCTTCAAACAATTTTATTTTTTGGCATTGAAAGTGGTTTTTCATTTCTTAGAATTGAAATAATATCAAATTTTAACTTTTTTAATGAAAAATAAACTAGTTAGCGTTATGCCCCCGATTTCTTGTATATCCTAGTTTGCAAAAAAAGAAAATTTGTTTTAAATTTACATTGCTTGGCGATGGAGGGACGGGAGGGGGGAGGTCAAACATCTATATCCCTGCAAGTATTGGCGTGATTGGAATCTTAAGCAGATCACACTACTAATATAATGAAATTTTTGTTTTTGTGATCCCATTTCCAAAACTAATATTCGGAATTTCAAACTCTCCCCGTATTAATATTATTTTTCCCTTGAAAAATCATCAATGAAATTTGAAATATCACTTGAAATGGTACAACCCCGTCTCCCAAAAGAAATGTCTTTCGCTCGCTCATGCTGGTCACCCAAAATGTAACACTAAAAAAAAAGGAACTTTCACTTCAGACCTTGAGAAATTTTTATCTTGCGTTTACTTCGATGGAATCTGCCAATGATGAGCATTTTATCTTAAATGCACGTCACGAGTATATGTGACATTACTACCTAAATAATCATTATTACACACTATCGCTATCTATATAATTACTCCTACACTATCACCTTTACGTATTCTCACTATTACAACTACCTCTATCTACCTTCTCACTATACGTCTTTCTTTCAAGAGCGTTATAGAAAGAATGGGAGCAGTATGTCATTATGCTACACTTGAAGTGTTTTTTTCATACAACTGTTGGTAACCGCGCCAGCCTGATGGTGAAAATCACAGTTTCATAGCTAGCATGTCATGAGTTCGAACCCAGGTGCCACTGAAGGCCCGCTGTGTAGAGGCAAATAAGCGTTAAATCTATCGGCGCACACAAAGCCCTGGTATTGGCTTGGTATGGTAGTTTGGAGAGGCTCATACTTACCAGGGCATTAAATCAATATCCCTCGTTTTGCTTTATACGACATTAATAAGCATTCATTCATTTATGCAATTGTTTTTCTGAGCAGATTCCACATGCCTCGAAGAAAATGAATGCCATTCGAGTATATTTTTTAGTTCGACTATAGAGAATCAAGAAATTGTTGATCATATCGGTTTAAGGTATCCGACTACGTTCGGAACCATGATTTTAAAAAAGCGCATAAATGGATCATTTTCATGATATTTAGTGTCACTCACATTAGAATACATGCATAAAATTGTTTTAAGGACATTTTGACAAAACAAAATTATTTAAATATAATATTTTGGCAAAAAATTAACGTAAAACAATCTTTTTTCAAAATGTTCTCCTTTTGTGAAAAATGCTTCTATTATAATAATATTTTACCTGTGTATAGCTCAGTCTTCTCTACAGAGACTCAACTAGAATTTTTGAAAAATTCACATTATTTTCAGAGTTTCCACCCATTGAAATATATATAATTATTGGCGTTTTCTTCTTAAAATTGCTCCCCTCTGTTATCGTAAAATATGAATAAACCCACTTCTAAGTTATATATTTCAAAAATTCTAGCTGAGCCTCTATAGAGAGTTCTGAGCTATATACAGGTAAAATATTATTATAATAGAAGCATTTTTTACAAAAGGAGATCATTTTGAAAAAAGATTGTTCTAAGTTAATTATTTGCCAAAATATTGTATTTAAATAATTTTTTTTATCAAAATGTCCTTAAAACAATTTTATACATGTATTCTAATTTTTGTGATACTAAATATCAAGAAAATTATCCATTTATGTTCTTTTGCAAAATCACTGTTCCGAACGTAGTCTGATACTTTAAATAGGCAACAGTAAAGTGGATCTGTAATCAATGGATATATGAGAATGCGTTTAACTGAGACGGTACCGATTGTACCATTACGTGTGATGATAGGTATATTATGCCAATTCCAGTGATGAATTACAATGTAGCATCATGAACCATATCACAAAAACTATCATCTGTTGCACAACTACTATTTTCTCGTACCATTACACGTCATTTTTATCGTAAAATATCCGCACGAGGAGTAATTTGTCTCAAAATAACAGGAAATTGTATCTGAATGATTGACGGACATCAACAATCGAAAAGCATGACATCGTGTTTACTGATCAATCACCTTTTCCTATAACATCACGATATGGCCAGATCAAAGTCTGGAGCGAGTGAGAGTTATATTAACGTCCTACTATAAAGCAACACTAGGGCTATTGGCGATGGACCTCGTAGCTTAGGATCTCGGTCAAGTAATGAGGACGACACCTAAGTTGCCCCTTCTTTCCTAACCACCACACCATACCAAAGCAGACATTGAGCCTCGACAGATTAAAGGTATCCGACTACGTTCGGAATCGTGACTTTAAAAAAGCGCATAAATGGATAATTTTCATGATATTTAGTGTCATTTAGATTAGAATACATGTATAAAATTGTTTTAAGGACATTTTGACAAAAAAAATTATTTAAATATGATATTTCGGCAAAAAATTAACTTAGCCTTTTTAAATAGCCTTTTTTCAAAATGTACTCCTTTTGTGAAAAAAGCTTCTATTATAATAATATTTTGCCTGTATATAGCTCAGACCTCTTTACAGAGGCTCAGCTACGATTTTTGAAACATTTACATTATTTTCACAGTTACAACCCATGGAAATAATTATCGGGTTTTTTTTCTTAAAATTTCTCCTCTCTGTTGTCGTAAAACATGGATAAACCCACTTCTAAGTTATATATTTCAAAAGCTCTAGTTGAGCCTCTGTACAGAAGTCTGAGCTATAGACAGGCAAAATATTATTATAATTGAAGCATTTTTCACAAAAGAAGAATATTTTGAAAATGGGCCCTTCTATGTTCATTTTTTTTGTCAAAATAGTATACTTAAATAATTTGGTTACTGTAATACTATTCTTAAAACAATTTTATATACATTTTCTAATCTAAGCGACACTAAATGTCACAAATATAATCCATTTATACGGTTTTGCAAAATCACGGTTCCGAACGTAGTCCGATACCTTAACGTGCATCGGCTCCTCTACACGGCGAGTCTGCAGTGGCAGAATCTGGAGATTTCATGGAGAAAAGTGTCTTACCTTTTTCATCGCTTTACTAACCCGGTATTATGATTTAGTGTTATATTCAAATCCTCTCTCGCAACCCCTTGTACGTAGTGTCAAAACAATAGCTATCCAGCGCTGTCTCAAAAAGTTTTGATTTTTTTTTTTTTTTTGCTTTCCCTTAACTGCAGAACTTCTCTGTGATCACATTCCAACGGGACAATGAGGGACCACACGTTGCACGTAATGTTTAAATCTACTTCTTCGATCACCAGTTTGTACTGCTGCTTTGACCTACCTTTCTTTAGATCTATCGCCTGTCAAACACATCTCTTCGATAATTGGAGAATAACTGGTCCTTCACACACCACCCACTGCTATCACTAATCAACTTTAGCAATATGTCGAGGTTGCTCAGTCAGCCCTACCAATAAGGCATTTAAAAGCCTCCATTTTTTTCAATGTCGAGGAGCATGGAAGTGATTATTACAACCACGGTGGTAACATTTAGTACTAATTTCATTGTTTTCCCTCCTCGCTGCAGGCTGCCTTTTCTCTCATTTAATTTTAATTGTGAATATTATCTTTCTAATATATATGGATTTTCTATCACTTTTCCTTCATGGTGTAGCCCTTTGGGTAGACAGTTTTATAACTACCGATTTCTCACTGCATCCATAACAAACTTTAATCTTTAGTAGTAAGGAAATCATAATCAAAATTATACTCATTCGAAACCGCAATCGAATCATTGTTGGCTTAAAAGTTTTAAAAGAATCATCAGTCTGAAATATAAAAATTTACTTGTCTTAAATACACCTGTAAATGTTTTAATCTTTCAGTAATGAGGGAAATCCAGTAAGAAAAAAATAACGCCAAAAAAGTAATTGCCAAAAAAAAGTTATGTAACTTGTAGCCAAATCGAAGTTTTCTCACGCAGTAAATCGCAATCATTTATTCTGGACATTGTCCCGAGCAGTTGGTTTGCTGCCAGGAATAAAATTGAGCAGGTTCTTTCCGACTTTGGAGGTTATTCAAGACCGAAAATAACAACAACAATAACAAAAATTAATCTCACGTCACAAAGAACATTTACGAAAATGGCAGAAGCACTCCTCTGATCTTGAACTCTTTCTGAAACTTGTGCTAAGAATGAGTTTGGACGAGATTCAAGAAAAATGAGTAAGGTTATAGTTATTTACCGTGGCGTTTTTGTAACTTTTTTTTTCTGGATGTTCACATTTCTTTTGGGAAATATATTATAAACAATGTTAAGATGTACTGCACTTTTATAAGATGTTTATATTTAGAATGCATCGAGATTTCTTTAAAATTCCTTTGACATTCCAAAAAGAATTTTTTTTTCTAGCAAAGTAACAAAAAATGATAATAATCTTTAAATATGATAAATTACAAGATTTCTTCCCCGATGTATCATACCATATCAAATTATTATACACGTAGAATTCTGTATTGTATATAGGATTGTTTGAATATCATTAAAATCAAATTTGCTCCGTTTATACGGTATATGTCTCTCAACGAAATCTCTTTTTATAGAAAACAATTTAATGCTAACAAATGGTTAAATAAAAGCTTTGATGGTAAAAAAATATTATAGCTATTGCTTCAATAATAGGTTACAATATAATTAAATTGATCTAATAATAAATACTAACAAAACTTATAGTTAAATGCGCCATATTTGGCAAAAAAAAAATGTTTTTGCTTTTAATTTGACAAAACTTATAACAACAAATTTTAAATTAAATATTGCAAACAAATTTTCCGCCGATGCCGAACAGAAGCCGAGAGTAAAATTATTATTACTCTTATGCCTTAATACTGTTTTGCATAATGTAAGAGAGTTACGCTAAAATAGGAACTCTTTTACAAATAGAATAAATACTCGAATACTAATATTGCATTTTGATTTTACTATCTTATAGAGAAGCATATTTTATGATAATAATCTTTTCTGTTTCATTTCGTTCAATTTTCACCAGTTGAATATACGTTAGATACTTCATATACTTCATTTCTTGCACTGGAATGCTAAATGTGTATCAACGTTTTTTTTGTTTTTTTGTTTTTTTTTGAGACTCTAGGTAGACTTCTTGTGTGCCGACAAGTATAATATAAGGCTTACAAACGTAAGTCAATACTCAAACAACAGTGATAGGAAGTTACATGTAGAAGGATATAGGCACAATTGGGAACCAAAAGGGGGGAAAATGAGAAAAAAGGGGATGCAAATACAATAAATACAGAATAAAATACAAGATTTCTCACATGCAAACAGAGATAATCAATAATTAAAATTATACAATGAGGAAGATAAGATAACATGATCATAATAAAATTTTCAAAATACAAATACATTAAGCATACATACACACATAGCCACACATGTAGAAACACACACACATATATATACATGCACAAATACATATATACACATACATATATACATACACAAATACATATACACACATATATACACATGTAATCACGTACAGTAAATAGTAGCAAACACACAAAATTTACAATCTAAATAATACAGGAAAAAATGCTATTAATGTATGCACAAAACGATGTAAAAGATGACTTGCCTTGAACAAAGGCAGAGAAAGGAGGAAGACACGCTATATTGTTCTTTTGTAGGCAATTCATGAGTGTACGTCTTACCGAAGAGAATTTAATACAAGCAAGTATATATCAAATGCTTGGCATTCTGGACTGCGTGTCACTGGAGCAAGAACACTGGTCAGTAGGCGACACATTGAAGCGTTTCAAATAGGCTTTAAAGCTTCCATGCCCAGTTAGAAACTAGGTAAGTTTAAAAATTAGGTTGAAAGTGCTTAGTATTTAAACGGCTTTGAATAAAAGGAATAAATTCCTTGGTGAGATGCGCATTATTTGAAATTTGATACAAGTTATTCCACTTGGAAATAATCTTTCCTTTAAAAAGAAAATTCTTATGATATGATTTCGGAATGCTCATAGGAATCAGATCGCTTAATTTTGTCGCTTCTCTTGCAAGCCAGTAGCACGTTCATTACCTTAGACTCCCGTATGTCCTCGAACAAATGAAAAGAAAACTTGTACACCTCTGCTTCGAAGAAAATTGAGATTAATATGTGTTTTAACAATTAAGGTTCTCACAAAGGTCACAAAGTTTACAGGAGGATTAACATCAAAATTAAAAATCTATTCCCGAATATTTTATGTGTATTTATGGAATGTTTCATTTTTTAAAATAAATTTTATATCATAAACAAAGGCCGCCTGGGTGACGTAGTTGGTTAAAAGCGGGTTTGCGAATTCGACCCCGGCCCAAGTCGGTGGATTTTCATGATTCAAAAAATCAACAGCGCCCATGTTTAGTTTTGGTGTTTCCACAAAATCAAATTCCCAGAACAATTTTGCATCATCAGAGCTCATGTGCCTCTCTCCTGGACATGAAACTGGGTGTCAAAATTACATTGTGACAAATAGTATCCACCTATGTGGTGCCATACTAAAAAGAGGTACCAGCTCCCAGAAAATGTAATAGGTCTTCTCTCAACAGTAATAGCCAATATGCAGCCTTATTTGAAAGAAAAAAAATCATAAACAAATGTGTATATGTGTTACTGATTCCTTAATATTATATTGATATTGTGACATATTGCTGTCTCAAAGAGTTTTTCGAATTTAAGTACACTCTCTGACATTAAATGCTCAAATTTCAAGGAGAAAATGCAAAAATAAATATTTCTAAATAAGTTTCAAGCATAAATTACTTTTTTCTACTTAGGATTTTCTCTTATAATTTCAATTAAACAAACTGAAAATCTCAATTTGTATCTGTATTTTTGAAATTATGCCATTTTAATTGTTAAATTCGAACTGACACTAAGTAAACCATTTTTTATTGTACTTGTTGCAGTTTCCGAGTCTAGAAATTCTTCTTTCGTTTATTTTGGCTCGAATTTCTTGTTTTAAAAATTCATCATGCGTATTTGCGCGGGGAAAAGATAAATGAATTATTATTCTTAAAATAAAAGTTAAACAAAAACACATACAATTCTTAGATTCGTGATAAATGAAGTCCATTTGAATGTTTCGAATCTTGAACTTTTTCTTGATCTCTTAAAAATATTATTGTTTATGTATAAATATTCCGATATTTGAAACAACAAAGGGAAATAACTGGTCTTGGAAAATATCAGAGTTGTAAAATATTTCATAAAATCAAGCAATATTCACGGATTCAAATAAACATCCGCGGAGTTTCAACCAGAAAAGTGAAAAAGGTTTCTCAAGTAAGAAGAAAAGAAGCATATATTGGAACTAGAAGTCAGACATAGCATAAAATTATATTTTATTTCGTTATCTCGCTCAAATATACATTTGGAAACTTTGAAATTTGTTTAAGAATTTTTACTCTTTTTTCTTTTTTTTTTTTTTTTAAAAAAAACTTATTTACCTTCAATAAAATTTTGACGAAATTTTACGGAGTAGGAGTTTTTCTGAAAAGAAACATAAATAGTATAAAGAAAACACAAAGTAATAAAAAAGTCCGCTTGTTTTTCTGCGGAATTCTACTCTCATAAATTACAATGTGAAACATATAGTTCCTACGTTGCCAATAGTAACGGAAAAATGGCCGATCGTAGCATCGGTTGTTACCTTAGCAACGGATTGGTCTATTTACTCAGATGCTGCTGTGGATGGAAAATATAAGATGAACACTACACTGTAATTTCCCTTTTTGCTTCAAACAGCGGAAACCTTTTTCTGCTTTAATGTTTCTTGTTCACATCTTTCTTTATGTGTTTTCATTGTTTTTATTTAGATTTGTATGGTTGGCTTAGAAAATTTATTTGAATTAAAACGAATGACTTAAAATTTGAAATTTTATTTACACAGCATTATTATTAAAAAAAAAGTGTCTAAGCGTTGAAGTGTTTATGTGGCAAAGTTTTCAGAAAAATAAGTTTTATTTTCTAGTTTACAAGGCTTCCTAGAAACATAGTATAATTAAGTTATATATTAAGTTGTTTATATGCAAACTTTCCCATATTTTACTGAAAAAGGTTTGTTTAACTTAGATTTTGCTGATTTATATTATATTCAATCAGATTTATTCAAGTGCGCATTACGTAGTCGTATTAAGTAAAATAACAAGTCTTCCTGAATTATTTAAAAACACGAAAGTTCCTTTTCAAATTTAATTTTCTAACATCACATTAATTGCAAAATGTGTAGCATAGCTGACATAAGCATGTATAATCTCAAGTAATTTGAAAATACGAGGAAGACTGTCTAATTCAATAAAAAAAAGGACATTGATTGTAATTCATATATACTCTTCGTTTTGAGGACACATGGATGGCCGCGGTAACCTAGTGGCCAAGGTCATGGACTAGGAACCATGGTCAAGTGACGAGGATGACGTCCGAGCTGACACCCCCTCTATTTAGTTCCCCACCAAACCAAAGGCAGGGCAGTTGAGATCAACAGATTTAACGTACAACGGCCCTCACTATATGGCGGGTCTTTTTGCGGCACTAGGCTGTCGAACTCATGACACGACAGCCATGGGTCAATGTCACCTTGACCACTAGGCTACCACAGTACCAAAAAGAGAACAAAGAGAGAAATAGTAGATTTGAACCCGTAACAACGAAATATTTATTAAAATTTGAATTCATTTTTTAAGAGTTCATTATAAAATTTTCATTCCCTTAATCGCACACATATCGTCGGTCTAATTATCAGACTGCGTAACTCCATCTGGGATGCTAATTTGATACAGTAGGGCTACGCGCCAAGTTGTTGTTTATGTTCGCCAGGATAGGCGATAATATTACAATATGGTTTACTTTGATATTTTATCGTGCGATAATGTGGTTGCCATGGGGATAACGTATATTAGTGTTAGTTTTCTGTTTTGATTTTTTTTATTCGCGGGATCTCTGCACAGCAAAAGTAACACATTGTTACAAATTTTGTGTAATGAACGCTTAAAATAGTGTAAATAATTTATATCTGGAAGTGTAATGCATTAATATTACTTTCTGTTGCATTTATTTTATATTAAAATCTTGCCACCACCTCTCCCTTATAAATCTAGTTTTATTATGAAACAAAAAAAGTAGTGATTATGCACTGATCGAGGAATAAATTAAAAGCGAAGCGCGCACTGAGGCATGGCGTAGACAAAACAAAAGGATTGAGGAATCGCGCCATAAAGTGCTTGGCGCTTTGCACTCCTATATCAAATCAGTAACATCGGTGGAGTTACGCAGTCTGATAATTAGGACGACGGTATATAAATATCTCTGGCATCTAAAAATATTCTTTTCAAAACTTTGCACATAACTTTGATTTTTTGTGATTTAAGAGCTAATTTGCCAATATGCACCTAATGGTGTTCTTAAAACTCTTACAAATTACATCAAAATGCGATTTCGATACATTGTTCTTATAAACTGCGATATTATTATTTCTAACAACATTAATTACGCTTAATTTTGCAAAATTCAGTAAATAGAGTGTGTAGAATTAATTTAATTAAATGTACTAGGGCGAAATGTTCATCCAACTTTATTCCAAACATTTGTAATTCGAGTTTAACATTGGAAAGATAATCAAACTTTGAGCGAGACTCTATTTTCTTTTGTAATTACAACTTTAATTTTTGAGAAATAATTAGATTTGAAGAACCCTGGCTGATTTTCATCTTCCTCGAAAAACAGATTGGTGTTTTTTTTAATTCGATGAGGAAGAATTTTCTTTTGTGAATTAAGTCAACGAATCCAAAGAAAGATTATTTTTTTGCTCGAGCAAAGAAGATCCCGTTTTTGTCTTTTAAATTTTACAATTCGTTACCCCATTATTTTCATTAGTTTAATAATATTCAGTTTTTTCTTGGGATATGATTAGGAATTAATTAAAACATATGATTATTTTCATTCCACTTATCTTTTTAATAATTTTATACTTTATATTAATATGGGTAATTACCCTTATAATATATATATATAGAATCTAATTTAAGGCATTGGGACACTTTGCAAATATGCGAGGAAACTTTTGATTAAAAAATACTTAAATTACGACTACCTAAAAAAATCTATCAAAGTATAGTTTAAAAACAAATGAATTAATAAAGGATGCTAGAAAATTGTCATTTTAGCAGCCCATTAAGTAGTGTTATTGAAACGATATGTTTAAAAGCTGAACTGCCCATCTAATACAGTGTTTAGTTATATGTCGTCGGACCTGGGTTTGAATCCCGGAGAAAGCATGGATTTTTGTAAGTGTATTGTGCCTGTACGGAATGGGGTTTAAATATTCGTCAATCAGCATCTCGTGTATTTGGAGAAAGGAGGTTGGAGGTCTCTTTACCACCCACCTTCCAGAGTTTTCTCCTTCAAAATTGGAGAAGCTAAATTGTACTGTCACTTGTATGGTGCTCAAAGCTACGGCTAACGACAGGTATAAATTACTAGTTACCAGCCATGATGAATATTTAACACTGACGATCAGGGGGCATTAACAGCAACATTTAAAAACTCTCATTTCGATAAGGATTTCATGCACTTTAAGACAGTGTTTCTGATACTGTGGGGTGCGGCCCTAAGCGGAAGAATATTCAAAAGTCGAAAACAGAAATTATTTTAAAATAATTACTAACTTATTGAAAGTAAAGAAACAAATACATTCTTACATAGTAAAAAATAAAATACTCATTTACACTATAGTACACTTATAAATGTATCAGTACTATACAATCTTTTTTATAAGTAATTTAACAATACTAAGTTAAGAACAAGTTTAATAATTACCAGTGACCATATGGACTTGTGTGTGTGTGTGTTTTATATAAAATTATATGCACAATTTAACACTTAGCTTGCTAATTTATGTTGTTTTTTTATTAATACCTTTAATGCTGAGTGTAAAATTTACGCAATTCTCTCCCCAATGTCAACGTTTAACACGTAGGCGAAAAAGAAAAAAAAAAAGAATAAATAAAGATATCCTCTGAAATAAGTAAATCCTTCGCAAACACTTCCAAGTTCCTTTTATTGCATTCCCAAACCTTTGGAATAATTTTATGTATAGCAGTTCACAGAAAAGCTCGTGTTTCGGAAAGACGTATATTTACGTCCAGTGCAATTAACACACTGGCTGAGCGAGTCGTTTGTATACGCTGGTGCCACTTAACCCTTTATCTACCGCATTATGTTTTACTGCAGTTTTTTTCATGCAATATTTTTTTTTTTAATCACTACATTGAAAATTAAGGGATATACATAAACAAAGTACTCAACTTTGGGAAATTTAATCCGTTAGAGCTAATTAATTAATTAAAGGTATTCCACTGTAAAATTAATTATATACACTGTTCACTTAAAATAAAGAGTTAAATCGTTTTCTAATTTCATCATTAACATGCAAAATAATTAGACACTTAAATTTTGACATTAACTCTTTTTCGGGACAAAAATTATGATCTTCGCAATCCGCTGAAAACGCAATTTCTGTTACAAAACCATTTGCCTTCCCCGCTAAAATACTCATCATAGAACCTGTCCTGCCATATATCTTGGAAGAGTAGATTTCAAAGAATATTCCTGCTAAGTATCGCGTCAGAATATTCTTAAAAATTGTTATTCTATGTAATTTTAAAGTGAGCGGTACTTATAAGTACCGTCGGTAGATAAAGGGTTAAGTAGTTAAAATCGTACTGTAGGTATAACGTCAAAGTATAGTATTGTTGAATTCAATACATTGTTACTGTATGAAGGGGGGCATGATGAAAATTATGATTGAATATTGGATCGCAAAAATTGAAAGTTTTAAGAGCACTGCTTTAAAAATCTCGTCGAATGGAAGCAATGCCGGCATTTGAACCCGGAGTACCTAGGTGGTCCGCATAACTCCGATCTAAGCCACAGTTCAGGTGGCGCACCACAGTTCTGAGGAAATCTGATGGTAAAACAGAGAGTCAGATATGGTTATTTTGTCACAAGCCTTAACTTGGCGCAGAATGCAAGGTCATAGTCCAGGCTGTACTTTACGACTACAGTACTAACATTAACAGTGTGTCTCAGATTTAATCATGATATTTCAATAAAAATGAGCTTGTTTGTACTTAATTTAAGAATTTTAAAGCAATGATTCAAGAAGATATATTAGAATCAAAAGTTCTCTTGCATTGTTAATTCTAAATTTGTAAACACTGTAAATATTTATAAACTCTTTTATATCGATGCTTGAAAGAAAATCAAAAGTGGAAAACAAGAATATTGTTGCTTTATTTTGACGTAATATATGAGAAGAATTTTATTTTCTGCGACACACTTTTAATTATTTTATAATATCGCGTAATATAATCACACTTTTGTTTAGAATTCGAGAAATATCTATATAAATCTTAGTGATTATTATTCATTACATCTTTAAGCTTAAAATTTAAAAAAAAATCAATTACAAAATATTTGAAAAAATATTTGCTATTCATTTTCATGTAATCAAAGTTCCATACTGGAATAGTAATTTTCCCATTTCAATTTACACAGAAATATAATCCTAAATTACGCACAATGAAATAGCAATTTTTTGTCACACCGAAAGGTCAAAATCAATTAATGCGTTAAACAGGGTTATTCTAATATCTTTTTATAGAATTTCATATAAATATGATATATAAGAAGTGCTATATATATATATATATATATATATATATCATTTTCATTATTTTAAATCTCATATTGGTTTATAATTTGTTCTTTCATTGAATACTTTATATTATAAAACTTTTACATCTTTATAATTTTTTATAATAAGTTATGGTCTTATTTTATAAATGATGCGATTTTTAAGAAATTTTCCCTATTATACAGTTGCAGTATGTTTTTTCTCAGGAGTATGAGTGGTTATTCCATTTTAATACATCGTTTGTGTGCCTTTTCTATTCATGGAGGGGGTTCCTCTCTTTTCTTTGCAATTTAGGTATATTCCTTGTTTTTATCCTTGTTTATGTAGATGGGTTATTTGGTATAAATTCTCCACGGGGAAAGGTTAGGCCCATTGAAGATCACTTAACCCTTCATTACTGCCCTCATTCAATAGCTTTTATTGAGAGCATAATATTTTTGCTTTTTTCTCGTTGACACCCTTTCTTACATTTTGTTATTTTTGGTTGTTTATTCAGATGAGCACAATTCAAGAGAAAAAGTCAATTACGGGCTAATATTAAAACACCCGTTTTTTGTGTTATTCACATAAATGAATTAGTTTTTTTTAAGACTAAATTAAATTTCCATTCATAAGTTTTAGGGGGACCGGAAAATTATGTCGTTTTTTTACAGTAAATTCGAATAAATAAATTTTTTACAAGTTTTTCTTTTTAGTCAATGATGTAATCACTCTCGTTTGCAACAACCTTTTGCCATGTAGTGTGCAAATTTTTAATGCCGGATCGATAAAAATGAATTGGTGTTTCAGT
>BMAV01023899.1:80270-109340 GCA_019973955.1 Trichonephila inaurata madagascariensis
ATATTTTACATTGGCTGTCAGTTTTGAACAACTGAAGTGTCATTTCCAACCATCGGCTTAAAGGGTTTCAGTAAATCGAAAAGGCAGGGTATTCAATATAATTTCAACTACTATTACAGTTTTATATTTAGATTTTGCTTCTTATTTTTAAGTTCTTTTAGGAAATGGAAAAAACTATAGGTTGTGTCGTTAAAAAAAAAATACCTCTAAAAAGTCTGAAAAAAAATATAATCGTAAGATCCGGCATATATAACACGCACCTATACTTTCAAGCTGCAATTTTTACTTTTTAGGTATATTCTCCATATAATGCGTACCCCCTTTTTAAAAAGAAATCAGAAATGTACGCGCGTGCGCAATCCTCTTATGTTTTGAAATCATTTATTCGAGGTATTATTTAAAGTTTTAGAAAAAAAAATGGCATGCTTCTAAAACTACAGCCCTTTAATTCCATATAAGGAATGTCATTTCTTTTAAATTAACAGTATTTTGATATATGTAGTCCGATTTCTTTCTATATACTCATCTCTTTTATTTCTATTTTTGTAGCTATCATTATTTTATACCCGGCGTATAACGTGCACGATAAATTTCGATACTATTTTTTGTGTTTAAAGTGAGCGTTAGGCGCCGGATTTTACGGTATTTGTTATTGTTATGGTATAAAAAGTCATGGTTTAGAAAAATTCTAAAAATGTATAGTCAGTCACAAAAATCAAGAATCCAATATATTGCTTTTTAATTCTTTTCTAATACAGAATGAGTGGATAGGGAGTAGAGGTAAAAATCTTATTCTATAGAAAACAATTGTAGGGAGGGAAAAAAATCTTCAGGAATACTTTATATTTAATGTGATTATTGAAACGAAATAAGTAAAATTACATTTTTTATTTCTCTTTTCTGTAATAAAAAAAGGATAAAAATTATCAAGAAGTCAGTGCAATGAATTTGACATAATTTAGTTCAATCAGTTCATAAATTTAAAAATATTCAATAATAACATGAACATATTTTATATATGAAAATTTATATTAAATAAACTTCAAATTTTCTGCTTTGCTAGTAATTATATGGACAAATAATGAGTTTTAAGCCACCTTTTTTTCTTCGTGTAAATTCAACAATACTAGTTGTATAACATCACCGTGTTGAATTTCAGTTAAGGTATCCCACTACGTTCGAAACCGGGATTTTCAAAAAGCGCATAAATGGATAATGTTCATGATATTTAGTGTCACTTAGATTAGAATACATGTATAAAATAGTTTTAAGGACATTTTGACAAAAAAAATGATTTAAATACAATATTTCAGCAAAAAATTAACTTAGAATGACCCATTTTTAAAATGTTCTCCTTTTGTGAAAAATGCTTCTATTATAATAATATTTTGTCTGTATATAGCACAGATATCTGTACAAAGGCTGAACTATGATTTTTGAAAAAATCCACATTATTTTCAGAGTTACAACCCTTTAAAATATAATTATCGGCGTTTTTTTCTTAAAATTTCTCCCCTCAGTTGTCGTAAAAAACATGGATAAACCCACTTCTAAGTTATATATTTCAAACATTCTAGTTGAGCCTCTGTACACAGGTCTGAGCTATATAGAGGCAAAATACTATTATAATAGAAGCATTTTTTCATAAAAGGAGAATATTTTGAAAATGGGTCATTCTATGTTCATTTTTTGTCAAAATATTGTACTTTAATAATTTTTTATTGTAATACTATTCTTAAAACAATTTTATATACATTTTCTAATCTAAGTGACACTAAATATCATAAATATTATCCATTTACACGCTTTTGCAAAATCACGGCTCCGAACGTAGTCGGATACCTTAACTTCAATAAGTCAAGTCGACTTAAGATTTTGTTCCCCCCTTTGTCAATATAATCCCTGTCTATTTTCAATACCTTTCGCGTGTACTTCATCGAGTTAGAATCAGATTCCGTGAACTTGCAGAGACAATAAATAGTACTCGCGTTCGTGATGTAGAGGTAGTTTCGCGCAGAGTTTCTGTTTCTTTATCTAGAACATTACTCTACCTGACACGAAGATACATACGATTTTTCTTCCACTTAATTGCATTTGGAAGTAATTTCCACCGATCTGGTTCAGCGAACCGTTAAAAGTTTTATTATCAAAGAATGTTTCTTCTACCCATCACAGTTTTATTCTTTGTGATTCAAATAATTATTAAAATAAACGGAACAGTTTTATGTGTGTTTTACGGAAATATTCTTTTTAAAATATTGTAGTCGGAGTGCAGTGAAAAGTATACAGCCAGAATACCCGCATATTTTTTTATAAAGTAAAACTAAAAGCGAAAACACATGTAATGATAAAATAATACAATTAACGATAAAAGTAATAGTTAAACTAAAAATGTAATGGAAAATTAAGGGAATAAATTATTAAAAAAATGAGTAATTTATTGATTAAACAAGTAATATATATAAAAAAAATTAAGTCAATTCCTACTTAGATCAACAAAGAAAAATTAAAATTTAGCTACTTATTATTAAATAGTTACAATTAATATAAATATGTATATACATAGGACAGAATCACAACATTAAGTGGTCATTAATTTTTATTAATTATGATTAAAGTATCGTATAGTCATCCAAAACAATCGTGTATATAAAATTTCAGTTCAACTGAATGCTTTAAAACGTGAAAAAAAATATTTTAAAGTTTTGACCCAAGTCGCTAAAAAGGAAACCAACGTGGCTGTATCTGTAATTCTTTAAATAATTAGTTTCAGTCAAATAATTTTAATTAACTATAATTAAATTATCGTATTTTTACCCTAAACAACAGTGTATAGAAAATTTCTGCTCAAATGAGCGCTTTAAAGTGTGAGAAAAAAAAAGACTTTTCAAGTTTTGACACAAGTCGCCATAAATGAAGCCAACGTGGCTGTGTATTTGTAATTCCCTGAATAATTAGTTTTAACAATTAATTCACATTAATTATAATTAAATTACTGTATTGACATCCAAATAATCACGTATATAAAATTTCAGCTCAATTGAACGCTTTAAAATGTATTTTATGAACGATTGAAAATTCCACCAAGATAAATAAATAAATATATAGAGTATGAGCTAATAGTTAGAAATTGAATAAATAAAAGATGAAGCTGAAAGCTTCTTTTTCATCTAATGGACTGCAATTTGGCAGCTAAGCCTTTACAGACACGGACATTCCTCAAAAGCTACTTCATTGATGGCACAATGAAGCTACTCCCACTACCAAATTTTTGACGCTTGGATTTATTCAATTCAAGCTCTTGTCGGATTTAAAATATTGCCATGATTTAATTTTACCAAGAGTACCAGAGCCAAATTGATACTCAAAAGTTCTTTTACATGGTACATAATCATATGACATGCGTGCCTCTATGATTTTCGCATACAGAGAATCTATCGACTCAAACCGGGAATAGCGCCTACGACCTTAGGCTTTCAAGGCGGGTACAATACCCCTAGGTAACCGGGCCGACTAGAAATAGAAAATTATTATGCGGAATCACGTCTCCCGTCTTTAAAAAATTAAGTAACCTACTAATTCCAAAGTATTATATTTTAGTTTTTTCTAAAAAGCTTTAATGTTCTTAATTCTTAGTTTCAATGTTATGCACGAAAATATGAAATGCATTAAAATATTTTCAATAGTTTTCAACTTTTAAAGAATTTTCACTTAAGTTTTTTCGAATGCTCTATTTTAAAGAATACTTTATATTTTCCACAGTTAAAAAAAAGAAAAGAAAAAGATAAATTACAATTAAACTCAGTGGCGCAACAGCCAATGTGATCCAAGGCCTACTATTCCCTTATCAGTATACGTTACCTTGGGCGATGAGATGCAAAAGCAGATGTTCTAGTCAGGTGGTCAGTCTGACGCGATACCCCTAGTGTTTAGTTCCGAAGCAAACTTGGTACTCTTTTTTCAACCCACTGAAGGCTGAGTCGACCTTGCCTAGCTCGGTATTTCAATCCTGGACCTGTGGTGTGGAAGCGCGATACACTACCTCTGAACCACTGGGCTCTAAAACTACCACAGCTTTTGTTAATATTTTTCTAGGAATTACAGTAAAAACAATAAATTATTCCTTTAGAAAGAAATTAATAGCCAGTTAAATCTACATGGTAATTTGAGCACAAAAACTGTTTTACATATAACATATACATTGGAGGAACAAAAATATTTGTAAAAAATATTGAATCAAAGATTTTTTTTTATAAATCGTCCCATATACTGTTAATCAGAGAAATAACTGGATTTGTTTCAGAATCCTTTCACAAATAATAAGAATAGTTCAAATCTGTCAACACTTTTGCGAGAATTCGTATTCAAATGCTTTACAATGACGAACTACGCATTCTATTGAAAATTATTTTTGTAAAAGTGTAAAATTAATTTAACAACTTCAAGAACAAATCACAGGAATAAAAATATCCAAACACTTTCCCCCTAGGCATATCAACTAGAATGCAAAACTGCATCAATAATTTTATTTGTTATGTTTACTGCTTGTTTAATATGGATTTTGTATTATCTCACAACGTAATATTTAACAAAAGGATAATAACTTTAAAAATCTCGCTTTTGTTGTATATTACCGCTTTTGTGCTCATTAATTAACAAATGCTGCTTAAGTTTTTAACTAAGAATATTTAAATATACATCAATATAGGAAAAATTAGCTCTGCACAAAACTATGCAAATTAATCGAAACTGTCAAACTCTGACGTTTATTTACATTTTATTTTAAAATCAGGATAATAAATGCTAATGCATTTTGTGGTATTGGGAACATTTTTGAAAAAAAGATGACATGGGAGCTTATTTAATTAAAAATTACAAAGTTCTCACGCAAAAATGATTAAGAAGTTTATTCCTTACACATAAGCTTTAATTATAATTCTATTTTGAGCATTAGTTTTAAGTGGCACGCGCGACAACAGATGTTTTGGGAAATGAAACTATCACCTAAAAATCCCCAGTACTCTATCGGTGACTCTTTTTTTTTCCTTTAAAAAAAACCAACTTTTGTGCGTGTTTTAAGATATACTTTAAGGTATCCGATTACGTTCGGAATCGTGATTTTGCAAAAGCGTATAAATGGATAATATTTATATATTTAGTGCCACTTACATTAGAATACATGCATAAAATTGTTTTAAGAATAGCATTACAATAAAAAATTATTTAAGTACAATATTTTGACAAAAAATGACCCTATGACCCATTTTCGAAATATTCTCCTTTTGTTAAAATTGCTTCTATTATAATAATATTTTGCCTGTATATGGCTCAGACCTCTGTAAAGAGGCTCAACTAGACTTTTTGAAATACATAACTTAGAAGTGGGTTTATCCATGTTTTACGACAACAGAGAGGAGAAATTTTAAGAAAAAAAAGCCGATAATTATTTCAATGGGTTGTAACTCTGAAAATAATGCGAATTTTTCAAAATTCATAGTTGAGCTTCTGTACAGAGGTCTGAGCTATATGAAGGCAAAATATTATAATAATAGAAGCATTTTTCACAAAAGGAGAGCATTTTGAAAAAAAGGTTATTCTAAGTTAATTGTTTGCCGAAATAGTGTATTTAAATAATTTTCTTTGTCAAAAAATGTCCTTAAAACCATTTTATAGATGTATTCTAATCTAAGTGACACTAAATATCATAAAAATTATCCATTTATGCACTTTTTTAAAATCACGGTTCTGAACGTAGTCGGATACCTTAAACGGAAATAAATTTATACCCTACAAAGTTTTATAAAAGAAAATAAAATAAATAATAAAACTAACTAATTAAAATAAGTACGTTAAAGAAAATAATTTTGATAAAAAGGTATAAATTATGAAAAATAACCACTATAAATAAAAAGGGGGAGGGGTATCTCTAATTGCTTAAATAAAAATATAAGAATCATATTACCAAGCATGAAGAGTATATTCAATCAATCATGTGATGAGTTACATCCTCAGCCCTTTTATTAATCCTCTTGGGAGGAGACTGTTGGTTTGAGTTTAAAACCCCCTTTCGTGGAGGTAACTTGATTTTCTGTTAATTTGTGTGCTATGTAAACCCTGGCAATGGGTGTGTTACAGTTAGTCTTACGCTATGTGATTCTAGTGATATTAAAGAATTTTCTTTTTTGAAACTTTGATGTAGGAGAGAAGTTTTCGAATAAAATATACATCCAAACTATGAGATATCAAGTGCTCCATTATCGAATCATATTCAGTATGTTTTTAATTAATTGTCTTATACAGAGGCGTAATGTACACCGCCGCAACTCTCTCCCACATCGCGGAAGCAGGATACTAGGGGGACAAAAGCCTATGTTATACTATGGTCTTTGTAATTCTTTGTAAGATTCGGCTTGGGGCCCCAAACTTGACTTTGCAGGGGGCCCTAATATTCTCCTTTACGCCACTGGTCTTATAAGCTTAAGATAAGGAACTAAATTATATATATATATGTGTGTGTGTGTGTGTGTGTGGCGGTGTGATATCTATATGAACTAGTACCAACATCATGCGAAGACGATCATTTTGGCGTGATAGGTTAAGTACTCGCGTTCGGAACGGAAGGTACCCAGAACAAACCTTCCTTCCTTAATTGGTGACCCTGGCCGTCCAAAGGAACCGCACCCTTCACGCGCCGCAGTCGTGACGACATCTATCCACCGCAAAAGCAACCAAGCTGTCAAACATTGACACAAATAAGCCGTTACTTCTCAAAGTCGTCTCACACAAATGATGCAATTCTCAAGCCATCACGCACGAATGATGCAACCCACCAATTGACGCAATTGTTTACATGCTCGCCCCGAATATGGTATCGTTTGCTCGCCTATTCACCGAAACATTGGCAGGGGATTATGTGGCTGTGTGATATCTATATGAACTAGTACCAACATCACGTGAATACGATCGTTTTGGCGTGATCGGTTAAGTACTCGCGTTTGGAACGGAAGGTACCCAGAACGAACCTTCCTTATATATATAAATTAACCAAGAAGTTTATAATCTTTACTTGATCCTAAATTTATTATATTGAATTAAATGTGATTATTTTTGTAATAATGTTAGGTGTGTGAGATTCGCGTTGTCCCCAATAAAACCCGCAACCCTTGGGTTGTGACAAGCTTAAAGTGGAAAAAGGATAATTGCGGAAGAAAACCCCATCTCTCAACTTATCTCCCGCATCACGTACCCTACCTCAGGAGACGATAAACAAACACAACGCTGTTTTTTCCCACCCCCATCTTAATCAAGAATGCCTTCCAAAGACATTCCCTAACAAACCATCTCAAGAATAGAAAGAATCAACCACCGAAAGAAAAAAGCAAAAGCCCACAGAGAATGAGGCTGTGCAATGCTTTTAGGACTAATCAAACCGCGAATGACATTTAGACCGGGACTTATCTTTCTGCACAATTGGGCCATAAAAAAATCCTGCTTTTTGACCTTTGTTTGGAAGCGTATTTGATGATTTCTAGTGTATTGATGTTTAGTGATTCCAAAACTGTTAAAGGTTTTATCTATAAAAAAATTACGAGTCATATGTTACACTTTAAAGAAAATCTACTTATATCTGTGGGAATTGTGTTCGTAGATTGTAAGAAAGTGAATTTAGAAGAGTTTGTTATAGTCTTTTTGGAAAAAAAAATCTGTCATTTCATTTTTGGGCAAATTATGTATAGCATTGCTTCTAAAACTTTCAATGCATACGACCCAATTTTCAATCATAGTTTTCATTGCGCCCCCACCATACAATAATAATGCATTGAATACAATAATAACGTACTATGATTTAAAAGCTACAATATGATTTTAATTATAAACCACACAAATTATCAAGATAATCATTAAATTTTGTATATGACATGCCCGTGAAAAGTCACTAGAAATTATTAAACTTGTTCTTAGCTTAGTATTGATAAATTATCAAATACCTTGTTTAGAACTGATACATTTATAGGTATATTATATCAGCATAAATGTGTCAGAAGGTATTTAGCTTTGGTTCTTTTCAGTAAGTTAAAAAAAAAATTTAAGTTACCTTTTATTTTCGACTTTTCGATATGCTCACCACCCACGTAGGATTTTCATGACTCCACCAAGGGTCACGCCTCGCAGTTTGAGAAACGCTGAAGTTTCATTAAAAGTTTACAATGGTATTTATAGTTAAATAACCATTACTCACCCGCTTTGCTGGTTATCATGATAATGTATTGATTATATCTTTTTAAGTTATTGATATCAAAGTCTAAACAATAAGCTTTCGGTTGTATTCAAAATCATTTTTATAACACTCACCTTTTGATTTAAAAGAGCAGGACTCGACTTTGTAAAGCAAAAGTATTTTTATCTTTTAAGTCATCGTAACCCAAACCCTTGCAGTCTATTTCTTCAAAATTCGTTCATAGTGTATCTCTACACCATACAAGAATATTCCTTGCTGAATTTCAAGTTAGTTAGGATACTAGTTAAGAAAAACCAGCAATGGTTCTCTATAATACCCCTCAAACCCTTATTTGGAGATGATTTCCATAAAAACCCATTCATACCAGATCTCTAAATAAAAGAAACTTGCTTGTCAACACACTTTCAAGTAGCCTGTTAGTATAATAGTTGACAAAACGCTAATTTGTTTCGATGAAAACCCCACAACCCCCTTCCTTGGGAGATGATTACTGCTAAACCTATTCTTAAATTCTGCCAAATAAAAATGTAATAATCGTTTTTTTAAAATGATTTGGTACGTTTTTCCACTATTGTCTGCATTCTACGGCATTTGGTGACTTTGGGGATACACAAACGAACTGTTCCTTAAGCAAAGGGTTTTGGAAAAAAATATTGACTAAAAAGTAAATTCCAAAATTTTTTGGCATAAATTTTCTTACAGGTTCTTTGAAACGTCAGCGAAGCACCCTAGACAATTTTGGAACGATATGATTTGCAGTGTGGGTTTGTTAAAATCCCAAGCAAATATATAATTCAAATTTATATACAAAATTATCTTTAAAGATGCAACATTTTTTTGTTATTAAACTAAACTACATTGCTGCAGATATCCAAATTGACAGTAAAATACCTATAACATATTAAACTAACTTGTATATAATTAATCAAACTATAAATTAAATTGGTTTGAATCAATTGCATGCAAAACTTACTGTACCTTACAAACTGAATCGAAATATTGGTTTTCGACAAGGTATCTAGGGGCTATAAATAGCCTTCGGATAGACACTTGAATTAAATTTAATCTGCTGGAAGGATGAAAGTTATAGAAAATAAGTTTACAGAAAAGGATCCACACTCACATACCGAAGATTTTATTTTTAATACAAAATTTGAAAGCTTATTTGCTGAAATGCTGAATTGTTCAGCGTAAAAATAACTGTTTGCAGTGAAATGCACTTTTGTCTTAATTCTTGTAAATGGAAAATAAAGTAAATTAATATACATACACAATCTTATTCTTTTCTTTTCTATGAAACTGAATACGTAGTTTGTTAATTTGTGATTTTGTGGCTAAAAGTTTTGTTGTTGGAACATATTTTAACATTGTTCTCTTTGATTAGAATTTTCAGCATTTGATTAGTTATTAAAACATGTATAAATAAATGCACTTAACATAGAAAGTTGATATTGTTTTAATATTTTGGTTTTAATTAGAGATACATTTATTTTATCGAATATGTGTAGCTTCATTGGATGTATTTATTCAAAATAATGATACTGTTGCATATTTTCAATAAAGATAGTATGAAATTTTACAGATTGCCTGATTTTCTAGGTAAACTTAGAGCAATTCTTTTCAACTTGCGCCATTTTACAGATTTTTTTTTAAATCTGCTAAAATTAGATATTTTAAAGAAAATTTATAGAACCCAATTTTACTAAGCCTTTTTTGTTCAAATCGAAAATTACAAAGACAACTATAAATCAATATAAATATAATTTCACCAAACGATAAGCTATATTTAAAATTAGGATGAGTTTCACGTTTTTTTTAATGAGTGGCGTCATTTTAATGGAGTGATAATAATGTAAGATATATAGTCTCGATTTCAAAACATTTTTATCACTTTCTTATGGTGTTAAGAACAATAGATTGCTGCTAACTGGTAACTCTTTCGTTCTCAATAATTCAAGCTCTTAATCAGCCAAAGGTGTTAATTTTTTGACAGAGGAATTCGGAAATCTAATTATTTTTCAGTTTTATTTATGTTACAATTCACGCTTGCTTTAACCAACAAAGAACTTAATTTTAAAATCATATTAATACTTTTCCATTTCGCCAGCGCAAGCGATAAAGTCGCCAAAAGCGATACAATGGACGCCAAACAAAATATTCCCCCTCTCTCTGGAAACCATTTAAAATTTTTTAAATGATTTTAAAATGTTTATGTTTCTGAATTAAAAAAA
Source organism: Trichonephila inaurata madagascariensis (assembly GCA_019973955.1). Classification (NCBI taxonomy): domain Eukaryota; kingdom Metazoa; phylum Arthropoda; class Arachnida; order Araneae; family Nephilidae; genus Trichonephila; species Trichonephila inaurata. Next base: position 90,741 of record BMAV01023899.1, read on the forward strand.
ATTCAGAGTTGAAAAGTTTTGTCACCAATAAAGTTTGGTTGGGGAGATATGACCCAGTGAAATGGAAAAGTACCAGCATATTATACTAATATAATAATGCTTATTTTCAATACTTTATTCGATTTAAATATTTTTAATAAGTCTTTTTTGGCAACTAAAACTCTCCAGGATAAAACTGCATAGATCAATGGAATATTTTGTATTTCAAGATCGTAAAGTTGATAGCCAGCTTCTTATATGCTTTATAATACATGTTCAAAAACGGAATTTTAATTTTTAATAAAACATAAAAATATATTTATGTAAAACGGGTTTCCTTGTTTTTGCTCTCGTTAAACAGGACAACTTATTATCATTATATTTTAGTGGCAAAGTTTCTGTGTTTGCTACCTCAGCATTTCATTTTCGCCAAAATTCACTGTTTTGTACTAAAACATTAAGTGGAAAAATCGTTGGACCCAACAATATGGCAAAGGGAAATTCGAATGACAGTGAAACGGCTAAATATGACAGTCTTAGAAACTGTGGTAAAATTTTTAATAACTTTAGACTAATACTACATAATTATTTAGAGTTCTGGATGATATATGAATAATTAATGTATTACATCAATCGATTGATAAAAACTTTCTTAATTTTTGTAAGAGTATTTTCTTCTTTGAATACAAATAATACAACATAAATTGTCACTGTTAAAACGATTTTTTTAAATTTAGCTCGTTATTGGTGAAAGTATGCATTTGAAAATGGTTAGGCATAATTTATTGTCACAAATGAAATGGCTTTCACACTTGAGGAAATTCCAAGTCTTCAAAGGCTAAATTGTGTTAAAATGCCCATTTGAAAAGAAAAAAATATTGGAAACTAAAACAATAGTTTCTTGAAGGCTGAAAGGAATTGATACTTTTCCATTTCGCTTGTACAAGCGATAAAGTTACCAAAAAGGATACCACCGACACCAAACGGAATTTTCCCACTGATAACATTTTATTACCACATTTTTAAAACAAGTCGAGGTATTTTTTGTCAGTAACGTTGCGACATGGCCTTCGTTCGATAGCCATGTCGTGGGGTTTCAGCGTAAGTTAGAGGTGTGGTATTCTCGGAATGATGAGACATTTTAGAATTCTTAATATGACTTTTATTAAGAATTTAACTTAGATTACTTAGATATCGAACAAACTTATATTAAGTGAGAATAAACCAAAACACGTAGTCTTAACTAACTCAGATCGCGCAATTAGATCACTTATCAATATAAATATATTATATCCGCCTAATCTCACAATCTCAATAATATACTAGCGTTCAGAATATAATCTTCCTACCTTGGTTGAATACTCAACGTCCAATCTATTTCAAATCTTTCTCCTAAGGTTGTACTATGGTATGTACCTTGGTTTAATTGGCGAGATGGCGTCTTGATTCTAGGTAAGCCGCGTCGATCAACATTTCTATCTTCTCTACACTGAACTTTCTCTAAATTGCCATATTACTCACTAAACTTTCTATCCTTTTAAAGGTTATCTTAATTGCATCTATGCTTCGTTTCACTTCTTGGATTTGGGTTGGAAAAGTTTTGCCATTAATCGTGGCCGTCAAAGAACATAGAGGTTATGTTAGAGGAAGAACGAGAGAGATGTCACAACGTCTTTTTTAATAATACATAAAAAATAAGCAAAAATACCAATGAGAAACATTTAAAACATTTTTTTTGTATGGTATATTGTGTGTTGTTGCCAATAAAGTCTGTTTGGTAAGATTTGCGCCGACGAAACGGAAAAGTACCGTGAAATTCACAGTTCTGTTTCTTTCTACAAAATAACCAGAAAAAATATTTAAAAATATATGCTTAGTTCAGTTTTTTAATCAATCTCAACAAAACTAATTTTTATAGAACACAAATCATTATAATTAATATCGGCCAAACCATCATATTTTAATCAATAATTACGATTATTATGGCTACAAAGCAGAGTTTTCTTTCCTTACTAGCTTAACATCTTCAGCTTGAGGTTTCCTTTAATATCACTGCGTTGATTCCTAATTATCACAACAAACATCACGCACACACTAGTAGATTTTTATCACACACAAAAAAAATGCACCTGCTTCTTTGCAACATCCCGATGAATAAACCATACATATTAGAGACCACTCCCTGTCATATGTATCTACTAATAGCTCTGTCAGTTCGTTACAGTCTGCTCATTAAAGATGGGTTGGACCAGAATCTCATTTGTACGAAGGATACGAATTGTGTTTGAATTGGCTTTACGCTTAATTACTCTTAACCAGCCCAACTCACTCGGGGATGAGGACATAGATATATTTATCCCTGATTGCTAGAAAATTATCCATTTTGGATAATTGTTTATTAAAGTTAGATGCTCTCAAACTTAAATATTTCCCATTGTCAGTTTAATAGCTAGATACTAAGTGGTGGGTATTATAGCTTTCTGCTAATGCTCAGAAAAAAAAATTTAGTCTATTTAAATCGTGTTTTAGTTCAAAATTTACAGAAAATATCTTTAAAAAGCATTAAATCTCCAATATCTTAACCCTTTAACTGTCAAGTTATTTTGATGATTTGAGTGCATAAATTGTCAATTTCTTTTATACAAAATTCAAATGTTTTGTACAAAATAAAATATACTTAGCAGTTAAAAATTGATAATTTGAGGGAGTGTGTGAGTGAGTGAATATTAACGTCACACTGTTAAGCTACACGAGGGCTTTTGGCGACGGACCACGTAATTTTGAACCATGGTCAAGTGACGTGGATGACACCTGATTTGGCAACCCTCTCTCCTAACTACCACACCAACGGGATTGATAATTTGAATTACATGCATAGGAATTTTTAGGTTTTAAAGCAATTGCATATTCGTTTGAGGTGGCTGCCACACAGCATGACAGTGGTAAAATTCTCTTCTAGTGAAGCAGTTGTTTTCTAAAAAGAATTTAAAATAACAATGAATACTTATTAGTAGTTCAATAATTCAGTTGGAAACACTCTTTTCCGAACACAGACAAACTCCGCAATTATACACCAGAATCGGGTTTCCTTCCGTATCTCTTTTCCATTTGCATCCTTTTTTGAACAATAAACTGCATTGTCTTGTAGGCTGACATTTTCCAGGAGTAGGAGGAATACGGAATATAAAATGTTATTCAGTAAGACGGGCAGGGTTATCTACTTTAGGCGGTCTAACAGGATTCTTTTGTCCAGAAGTTGCATCATCATAATTACGTAAAAGCACTTATAGAAATATATTGGAAATTGTAAAAGTCTAAAATACGGTTCCCAACTGCATTTTTATGGAGCTAAAATGAGTTCCAGAGTACCTTGTCCAGCACAAATGCATCAATATATTTTTATAATATTTTCCCCACGTTTTCGGAATTTGGATTAGAGGATATTTCTTGATCTCAGCGATCTATATGTAATAAATACTCAAATAATATTATCACATATAATACTCGGGCGTGACATTTTGAAGCACTAGTGATCCCGAGATGATCTCATACATGACAATTAAAAGGTTAATGAACAAGTATTTTTTAAATATATTATTGCATTTACAAGACATTTATGTTTGCTATTCTTTTATACAATTTCAATGCCTTTCGGTTTAGTAAACAATTCATCCTCAATTTCGTAGTTATGAGGAAATTTGTTTCAAAATCGTTCCTGGGGTCGCTTAATAGACCCCATCTAAAGGGCCTGCGGCCTGTTAAATCTGCCATGGCTCTTTTTACTCTCGTTAGAGTCGTACTATAGTTTTGAGGGGATGTTCTAGCTCAGGTGCCCATCCACATCACTTGACCGAATTTCGAATTTACGAGGTCCTTCACCTTTAGCCTTCGGGTTGCTGCATGTGATCTTTTTAATGACAGCACTTTCTTATTTCTAAATTATACATGTTAAACTAACAACCGTGATACATGAGTAATAGGTTATAAAATGATAAGATTTTCTGTTATAGATATATCAAAAAAATATACAAATATAAATTCAAAAACTTATACAATACTTGTTTCGGAAATAAAAATTTACATACATCACTCAAATATTAATCATAAATACTTTTTTAATTATCCAAAGGATTCCAGAGAAGATTCCCTATTTTATGCTTGTTCTGTTTTTAATTATCATATGTGAGCATCATTAAACTAAATCCTTTAAAAAAATTCATGACTTTTTTAACATCACATCGGTAACAATCATTAAAACTGTAGCGAGCTCTCATGTGAGTGTGATGCCATATTTTAAGGTGCATAAAATCTGTCGCGATCTTCTGAATAATGCAACAAAACCGATATAATAACCAATATGGTTCATTTTATGGATATGAAGGAGATTAGACCTCGGCACCTTCTGTTCCTTAAGCACATAACATATCCACTAGGCAAAATGATCAACTTAGTCTGGAGGCTGTTACTGGCTTATATAGATACTACCGCCACACACTCCCCTGCCAGTGAGTCGGTGGATAGGCGAATGAACGATACAGTTGTTATGGTGAGCATGTAAGTTATTGCTATTGTATCAGGTTTGTTTTGACGGCTTGAGTGTTGCGTAATGTGAATTTGATGGCTTGAGTATTGCGTCATGGGTATTTTTGACGGCTTGAGTGTTGCCTCATGTGATCTGAAAGCTTTCCGTGCTGCGTCATGCGTGTCTAAAGACTTTGGGTTGCTTTTTCGGCGGGTAGATAACATCGTGACAGCTGCACTAAGGTTGCGTTTTTTCAAAGTTCAGCCAGGTCACCAATGAAGGAGATTAAAACTCAGCACCTTCTTTTTTCCGTAAGCGCATAACATATCCACTAGACAAATAATTACTTTTGTCCGAAGGCTGTTACTGGCTTATACAGATACCACCGCCACAGATGCATAAAAATAATATATATAAATAATCAAATTGTTTTAAGGATACAAGTTACTTATATGTCAGATCTTAAAGTATTGAGAAATAAATATGGAAATATTCATTAATAAAGCTATTTATTCTCTATCAGTCGTCTCCCCGTCAGTGGGTCTCAATAAAATTATGAAATGTTGACTGGTACACGGCAATAAAAAGGCCGGCATTGTCCAAACCTATCCAAAAAAAAGTTTCGCCAACTGTATCTCCTATAAAAAAAAAGTGGTCAATTTAAATAAAACGGGCAAAAATAAATAAATAAATAATACATTTTTCAATTTTTATAGATAAAAAAAAATTCTTTTTCAAATGTAATTTAAATTTTACAACAGCAAAATCAGAGTTATTTCAGCAATCCAAACCGTACTGCTGTTATGCATTAGTTAATGGTGCCGCAAACATTAATTAATGGAACCCTCGTTAGGTGACGTTGCGTCGCCCATACCTGCGTTCCGGCATTCTTAAAGAGCGGGATTTTCTTTTTTGAGAGAAATAGGTATGGTGGCAGCAGATGATGCGATAGATGGTGTAAATTCTTAATAAATCATCATTCTTAATATATCTTCATGTTTTATGCTTTTTATCTCATTGCGTCTTTGTGGTGTTCTGTGGCATTTAATGTTACAATGGTAAACTTTTGCTTTAGATCACAATTCCTCAAAATTGTAAATTTTAACCCGGAAAAGAACGTTCCTTAATTTACAGATTTTACCATACATATTAATACTATAAGAATAAATATTTTGATGAGATACTTGTGAAAATAGTTGTTTGGACTGAAAGTTGCATGAATTAAACGTTTAAGATCTTCCATATATTATAAACCACTTATTATTGAAAAAATTTTTAAACACAATCTTATTAAAACAGTAATCTAATGATTCTACTATAAGTCATATCTTAAGGAATGTCCTTAAATTTTGGTTATTTTATACACGATTCAGGAAGTCTCAGGGGTGTTAACTTTCTCTAGAGGGTTGAAAATATAATCAATATTCAAATATGTATAACTCTTTGAACTACTACCCAAAATTCGCCATTTTGGTGAATATTTTCAAAATTCCTTTTATGATTTTGTTTTATAGCCCATATATTAAAGATTCCAAAAATATTTTATTTTTGTTTCTACAATATCTTGTGAAGCAAAGTTACATCATAATTAGTAAACCGGAAATGAAGTTTACAAAACCGGAAGTAGATCCCTACGCAAAATAATTTTAAGATATAGAATTGAAATTTTCAGAACCTGTTTTATTTAGTTCTATCTGTATTATGAATCAATATCTAATCTCTGTGTATACATTTATGTACTTTATTGCTTTTTTTATGAAGAAAAATTATTAATTTTTTAAAAAATCGTGTTTTTGCATAAAATTTGGCATATTTAAAAAACTTTTAAAAGTATTAGAAATCTTTTAATTTCTATCACATATAAAGATGTAATTCACGTACTGTATAAAAAAAATATTATTTGAATACATTTGTTAAAATTTTGTGTAACTGCCATTTTTCATCAAAATTTCACTAAAAATGACAATTGTTATAATCTATAAAACTCTTCAGAAAACATAAAAAAGTTAAAAAAAAGTCCAAATTAGTTAGGCATGAAGCTAAAGTGGTCTTGACCTATAAATATGGTGAATTTAAAAAATGTGCAGTTAGTAGAAAAATTTTTTTGCTGTATTAAAATCTTTAAATGCATTTTCTGGAAAACTGTTTTTCAATTTCTTGCTTCACGGTAAAGTTCACTAAAGGTTTTCTTTTTAAGATATTGAATTGGAATTTTCAGAAAATGTTTTATCTGCAGTCTAGACTATTATTTAACCTCTGTGTATATATTTATGTATTTTATTGCACTTTTTGTGAGAAAATAACATTAGTTTCTTGTAAAAAATTGAGTTCTTACATAAAAAATGACATATTTCAAACACTTTCAAAAACATTACAAATCTTATAGTTCCAATTATAAATAAGGATGTTATTTATGAACTGTATAAATATTATTCAAATATATTAATTAGAATTTTCAATACAAGCCTTACCGTAACTGCAATTTTTCACTAAAATTTCACTCAAAATTCCCAATATATTCAAAATTATTTTTAATTTTGTGAAAATTGTACTTGAATTCCTAGTTTTATGCCCTATTTCAACTAAAAAAGTGTTTATTTCGTTAAAAATTTATATATTTCAAAAAAAGTGCTCCGAAGGTAGTCACATACCTTAGTAATTCAAATCTTTTACATATTATTTGTAAAGGAATGGAGCTTCAGAAAAGTGTAAAATGTTTAAAATATAATTATAGTTTTAAAAATTATAAGCATATGAAAATAAGAAACATTTCTATATATAGGAAATATTAACTAAGTTTTACGTTGCGCATGCTATTTTCCAAAATAGTGCCTTAAATTATATTAGCAATAAGTTGACTTAAAAAGTTAAATGTATACTTATTACACTGTAGTATTTTCATATAAATAGAATAATAAATTATAATTTAAAAAAAAAATTAAAAATAAATTACATTTTCAAAATTTTTTTAAAAAATTTCAATATTTTTCAGATATTTTAAAGTACAAAAGATATATTATTCCTAAATTAGTAGGGTGTAAAGAGTATGATACATTTTATAATTCTATAAAGTTTTATACGTCAAAGGCTTCTATTTTAGAAAATAGCGTGCACAACGCAAAAATTACTCCATATTTATTACAAAATTATTTCTTATATTCATATGTTTATAATTATTATAAATTTGATTGTATTTCAATTATTTTGTACTTTTTTGAAACCATAATCCTTTGTAAACAATGAGTAAAAGATTTGAATTATTTAATTCAAATTTAAAAGAATAATACCTATTTGAAAATTGTTTATATTTTCACCCCTCGAGACAAAATTAACACCCCTGAGACCACTCTTAAGGCAATGCTTGAAGTGACTCCCTTAACTTTATTAAATTCTTTCATGCAATACTCTGTAAATATTCCTCTATTATAACTAGATACATCATTTCTTTCATGCCTCTCACAATCCCATATCTTAAGGAAAACAGAAATTTCACAAACTACTCAGCCACAATCTCTCACAACCTAAAGAACAAATCTGATTAGAGCCCTTGCACTTTGGGACATCGGTAAAGAAAAGAATCTCTTTTTCCGTCCAGTTGTTGAAGCACAAGCATAGCGAAAGGTCCCCGACCAAATGTCGCTCGAGGTTTGATTAGTCCTAAGAGCATTACGTAAAAACCATTGCTCGGTGGGGTTTTGTTATTTTTCTTGTGGTGGTGGAGTCCTCCCCCCACTTCTGGTTAATTCTCTGCATTCTTGAGTGGGGTTGGAAATGTCTCTGGGAGGCTTTCTTGATTAGGATGGGGTGGGTGGGCTTGTTTATCGTCTTCTGAGGTAAGAGGACGTGACGTGGGCAGTTAAAGTAGAGAAAAATCTTTTTACATTCGATTATGGTTTGGTGAACAAGTTTTCGAATTTTAGTGACAGTCTCTGTGTATTTAAATCAGTGCTTCTCAAACTTTATATATTTGCGACCCAATATTCAGTCATGATTTTCATCGCCCCCCCCCCTTTTCCTCCATACAATAACAATGGAGGAAGGGGGCATAATAGTATGAAATCAATAATACTATTTAATATACATTAAATAGTATGAATTCAATAATACTATACTTTGATGCTAAAGATACGAAAAAACTTTAACCTCTTAAGTGCTACCGGCGTATATAAATAAACGTCTCGCTCAGCCAAAGTCCAGTCCTAATTGCCCCAGGCGTATATATACGTCTTTTCGAAGTACGATCGTTTATGTGCAGTTCTAGTCATAAAATTAGTATACTTGTCTGGAAATCTCTTTTTTGATTGGACAAAGGACAAAAAGGATGTGATCTACTAAGCTGTCAAAGCGTGTAATGCTGGATAATTTCAAAGAGGTTATGACGGGCTCACGCGTTTTTTCATTAACATATCCTTTTGGGTTCTTTGGGGCCAGAATGAAGGGCAACTCTTTTCCAACCAACCCAAGAAGTAAAGCGTGAAGGAAAGATGCAAATTAGGAACCTTTTAAATAACAGAAGTCTAGATTAAGCTGTGTGGCATTTGGAGAATGTTATGTTAGTGCGTGTGGCAAGTATGAAAAGTATTTCGCGAAGTTACGAGGCAGTCAAGAGAGGTCACCCGTTACAGAGAGCCCTTAGTCAAGGTGCATACCATTACACGCCAGTGAACCGTAACTTCACCTAGGATCAGATAGATTGATACTTCGTTGAACCTGAAAGGTAGGAGTGACCCTTTAAATATTCGAATCTGTGATCGCATTAGAATTGAGCTTAGGCGAGTTAGTTATTGATAGTGGTCCGGGTTACGTTATTTCGGTATTATTTATATTGTGTGTTTAGCCACCGTAGATTCCCTCACATATCATATTCTTATTTAATCTGTTCTATTCTTATCTAATATGTTATTAATCTATCCCTTACAAGGTATCATAAAACTTTGAAGGAAAAAATCTCTCTGAGATGTTATACAATAATTATTCCATATTTCCAAGTTTTAGGAAAATTTATTCTTTCTCGAAATCAATGAAAATATGGCAAGAAAAAAAAATTTAACTTGCAAATGTAAACAGTGACATCTACAAATATGACTGCAGTATTAAATCCCGTTCAGTTAATTGTGATTATTAATATCCTTTTCAATTGCAAAACAAAGAAATTGTGTTTACTACATTAAATATGTATTCCTTAGCAGCATTCTTGATACTCGCTGTTCATCAATAACTGAAGAAAACAGTCGATCTCAGTTTGTCGGAACGCACAATTTTTCGAAAACAATAATAGAATTTTCACGTCAAGAACGAATTCGCGAATTTGAACTTCATTATTATATTGAAATGTGTTATTCACACACACACACATCCAACCCCTATTAACATCAAGAGGAAATTTTGATGCCATTTCCATTGTTCACAATTTTTGTAAATTTCGTATAGTCTTTGTATAGTCTATATACGTTTAATATAAAAGTCGAAAAAATCTTTACCCTAAAAAAATACATAAAATAAATGAATAAATAGGGTATCAAAGCAAAAGTTAAATCCCTTCTGAATTTCTCAAATTAATATTAAACCTAAGGAAGTATTAGAATACTTCAAACTATAAATATGAAACACTTTCCTTCGTGCTGTTGTTTCAAAACTTTGCATTAAAACACCGAACAAACATCTAGATGGAGAAAGTTGCATTCTTCGATAAAGCAACTTCAGAGAATCAACTCGGTGGGAGAGTTGCAAATCCAATTAGACAAAGGGAAAGTTTTAAGATATCTTCATTTTAATCTGAAATAATATTATCGGCAAAGAAACAGAAGCTCTATATGGCGACTCTTACATTATGAAAGCGAATAGTAGTCCTTGGAAGCTAAGTGATTTGAGATATATAATCTAATATCTACAAAGGAATCTTCCTATATAAATACTACTTTTACAGTTATTTAAAATAGAGTGTAAAGCAAAGTATATGTAACAGAAAATTTTATACACATCCTTTTTATATAATTGTTATATTTTATAGTTATAGGGGGGAAAGAACGCTGAAAAAGTGAATTAATATCATTAGAAGGCTTCATTTCTAGTTGTTTGATGAAACTGACTAATATTTTACATTTTATGATTTATTTTAAGGCTCTCGTTGATTGGTCCTTTTAAATGGGTTAAATTCATTACGATCACACGATTCTATTGAATTCAAAACTGACAGTAGACATGTATTTGTTGCTCTATTTGTAAAATTTAGATAAAAATTCAAATTTAGCTACTTCTTATCCATATTCAATTATTAAGGTTTTTCAAATATTTTTCAAATATATATATATATATATGACAGGCCCCAGGCCTGCTGGTAAAATGAGGAAGGCATCATCTCTTTAATAACTTCTTTATTTCGCTTCAATCACATAAAATCCAACATGGCGGCCCGTTGGCGCGCAACCGAGTAGAACATTAACAATACTTCGGACAAGTGTCACCAGCTAAGCCTTTTCGAGTATGCGTTCTTCTTCGTCAGCGCTCGCTCCACCTTTAAATAGGCTTATTTACTCACAAAACCTTACGCGATGGTAAAGCGTTTGCTCTATTTTTATTTATTACTTACTTAATTTTGAACCTAAACTTTTCAAACCTGACATATATATATATATATATATATATATAGTAATATAAAATAAAAGTGAAGAAGTACTAAAACCTACAGTGCTAAAGCAAGAAGAAATTGGAATTCACCAGACACAACAAATGTAGATACAAAAAAGTCTTTGGACTAAACTGGAGACATATTATGATTTCTAAAGCTGTTGCTGAATTAGGCCAGCGAATTAGGGTTAGCAATGCTTTATGGATCCAACCTTCCCCGTACAGCAGAAACTTTCGACATAATAGGGGAAAAAAACCAAGTTGAAAAGTTAAGCCTAATACAAAACGTGGAAGAAAAACCTGATAATATATTAAAATGAAGCTAAGAAAAGATAACAATAATGAATGTCTCAAGGAGAGGAATAATAATACTAAAATTAAAAAAAAATACTTACGTGTAAAATAATTACTGGAGATCGAAAATTCAACCTTCCACACTAAACACCCAATGCGAAATGACTTAAAAGAAATGAAACGACTATTCTAGAAGGAAAAATCGTGGCGCCATCTGGATATTTATTTTGCAATTAAACAAAGATTTTTTAAAAAATAAACTAAATAAAGGAAGTTTTAAAAACGATAGATAGTATTCGGGTATTTATAAATAAAGTGAATTTTATTTACTTACATTTACTTATATGCGTTATTGTTGTCAACGAATATGTACATTTAAAGTAAAGTTCCTTGAAAAAGCTAAAATTGGCAGCAGTGAGGCGCATTAACGGATTGGTGTTATAAACACGTGATAGCATTTATCATGTAACTGCGATGTCATATGATTTTAGCCCATTGCGTATAGTTATTGTTATTTTAGAAATAGTGTAATTTTTTATTTATTTCGTCGTTAAATTGCTTTTTAAGATGACATTTCTTTCCATGATAAATTGGAGTTTTGCGTGTGAGTTTTTTTTTTTTTTAAATTAGAGCTAGATTTAACGCCGAAAGATTTTTTTTAAAAAAAATTGCGAAAATTACAATAACACATGAATCTTACACCAAGCAAATAGTGAAATGGGTATAAGGCATAACCAAAGGAAAATATCTAAGCTCATGATCTTTGACTGATAAATTTTTATGGGGCACGTTGGGAAAGATATCATTAAAGACAAGGGGAAGTGGTAAGACAGAGACAGTAGTATTTAGGCATGGTCAAATGTATCAATTTCAGTTCCTACTATTTGTTCACTACTCCCTATATATATATATATATATCTTGTTCAAATTTTCAATAGTTAATAAAATACTTCTATTCAATCAAGTTCAAATACATTTTTTTAAAACTTTTTGCGGATGAGACTTGATGTTAAGACAGTTCTTTCCAATATTAATTCATTCATTAAATTAAAAAGTAAATAAATAGTAACACATAAAAATAATAATCCAACATCATTTATAGAACAGAAAATCGTTCGTTGTGACCATGCATCGCGTTGGACTTCTAATCCGAAGGTCGTGGGTTCGAATTCCACCTGGAATGGCCGCTGAGAATGTGTTTCCTTTTTTACTATACTATTTTATTAGAATAATTAAATTTAATTCATGAATAAATAGTAACAAACAAACAAAAATAGTCCACCCCTCAGTAAAGTAAGGAAAATGGAAAATTGCAAAGAAAATTGCTTTTTATTTTGTCACTTAATATTGTGATTCTGTCATATGTATATACATAATTATAATATATTAATATTATACACTATACTAATATAACATATTAATTGTAATTATTTAATAAAAAGTAAGTAAAATAAAATATTTCTTTGTTGACCGAAATGGGAATTGACTTTAAAATATTTTTTTATATTATTTGTTTATTTTTTACTAATTTGAAGATGAACTGCATTAATATATCTTACAGTAAAATGTCTATTTAAGACTTTTTGAAATGTTTTTTAACAGAACAAAGAATTTCTTCTTCTTTTTTTGTTCATTAAAAAAAAGAAAACCAATTTCTCTCTCCGGTCCAAATTCGACTAAAACTATCTTGTTCCTCCACTTTTGTCCCCTTCAAACATTATCTAGTGTATTTAGATACACGTAAGAATTTAAGAAGTTTAAGACATAAAACAGTATTTAGAATCTGATTTTAAACAATCGGGAATTGATATATTGATTAAATATAAACATCGTATTAAAAAAAGCAAAAAGAAAGCTATTGGAGACAGACACCAGGTTTTATTTATGTTATGCAGGCTTTGATTCGATTTTAATTTGCGTCGTACTCTGAATTCATAGCCTCTAGATCAGAGTTTATCCAACTGTGGGGCACGCCCTCCTAGGGGGGCATTCAACCCTACGAGGGGGGAACAAGCGTATCGAAAAGTCGAAAATAAAAGAATATTTAAAAAAAAAACATTTTTATTTTACTGAAAGGAAGCAAAACAAAATATATTCTGTGAACTATGAAAGTATCATAACATTTATCCAATTATCAAAAAGTAACTTAAAAATATTTTTTACTTAAAAGTAATATATCCAAAATTTATAATACTTACATTGATAATTTATACGGTTTATAAATAAAGTAGCATTATAGCTTTAACGTAAAAGCACATTATAATGGGATTCAATGCATGGTCATTATATGAGGTAGGACGATGAAAATTATAGTGGAAAATTGGATCGCGAGTATTGAAAATTTGAGAAGCACTGCTCTAAATGCCTTTTCTTTAAATGTTCATTTTTACGATAGTGCAAATTGCTGTAAGCTTATTTAACATAATTTTTTACTCAGCATTTACCTATATCAATCATGCATCAAAAATCAATTAAATATTCTTACTGTGTACATTCAAATTAATATTTATCGTACATGTATGGTTTGTTCTCCTCAAAATGTGTCTGTGTAAAGAGCTTTTAACAAGTATTATCAATAGGGTTTGATAATTTATGCTTGTGTTGTTTTCAATTTTTCCTATAGGATTTTTTACCATTTTTACTTAAAAAACAATTCTTTGTCTGAAATCTTAATATTGCAATGAGAAATATTTTCATATTTTTACTCGATTCTTTTTCTTAGTTGCGTTTTAAAGCTTTAAAATATACTCTAAGATAAAACTTAAGACTAGAAATGCTTTTGAAGTTCCGCTGTGTGTATATGAGACACTCAAAAAGAGATTTGCGCTTTTTTCGAACAAAGTGGAAAGTCTTACAAAGTATAAAAATTTCTCAACGAAAACACAGACCAGAAAGTAGGCGGAACATCTACTCAAAGTAGATTCCAAAATTTCGTGAGGAGCATATGAGTATTCGGATCCTACGTGATATTCATTGGAAAAGCTGATCAATTTTCGATTTTCTTGACTCTATACTGGAACGAGAGAGAGAGAAGATCAAGAATCCAAAAGATGTTATGTCTCTGTTGAGAAGGTTTAAATATCACTATTGTTATTTAAGCATAAGAACATCACACCTCTATCCCATTCAAGTGCTTGTACTTTAATAGAATTTAAATCGTCCAGTTTTCTTGAAAAAAATACCGTGCTTCAATTTAATTTAAGATGTACAAGGTAGGGTTCAAAAGTTTCCGAACATAGCCAGGAATGTGAAAAATTGTTGCAGTATAGGGACTATGATAACATTTCTGTGTTACTACATTCTCCCCCTTTTTTTAAAAGTGGTTTGTCGAAATCACGTGGTCGGTGTCTCTCCATGGTGTCGTATTTTGTATTGGATGCATTCAGTAACCAGCGATAGAAAGAAATGAAGTTTTTTGAGTAGAGAATGATTATCAAATGCTGTGTTCGCTGACTTTTTCGCGAAAATGAAAACAACTGTTTTGCCGCATCCTTCTTACACCCTTGATCTCCCTCCTTTCGACTTCAGCCTATTTCCTGAATTGGCACGAAGCTTGCAGGGTCGACAATTTCAATTGGCAGATGAAGTTAAAAGTGCATCGCAGGCTGAATTGAATGACATGGCTAAAAATGGTTTCTAAAAATCTTTCTATGAACTTTACAAGCGATGGCAAAAGCATGTTGTTGCCCCAGGGTCTTATTTCGGAGGCGGATGTGTTTCAGAAAATTAATTAGTAATATTTTTTAAGTTATAGACTCAGTCTGGGAACTTTTGAATCCTACCTCGTACAACATTCAATTTTTTGTTTCTTTGGCAAAATACGTGATTCTAAGCATTTAATAGCAAAAACGTAATACATTTCATTACATTGAGTGTAAACTTAAGAGTAACTTGAAATTGTGGCAGTCAAATTCTACTCGATGATTATTGAGAATAGCTTTGCCAGAATAGTATTTTTTTGTTTTGGTTTTGACCCTCAAGCAACGATACAGGCCATTAGTTCTTCGCGTCCTCCATCATCTAAGAAAATTGCCTGATGTCAGCATAACCTACAGAATCTGGCCTTAAAAACAAAAAGCATGGTTTTCCAATTGATACCTAATTTCATGTTCATTTTTGGAAATAAGCAGGCCTATTACCAAGCAAAAAAGGATTTGCGGCTACACCCATCAACTCCATCATCTCATCTCCATATCATATATTTGATATGTAGCTTGATAAAGTGGAAAACTAACTCGGTGGAATGAGAATCTGCTGGTAATTCCCTACAGTCCTTGCTGGGAGGCAGTTGTTCAGTCCCAACTGGACATGACTACTCTTGGCGGATTATCTCTGTCATATTTGAATTTTTTTGAGTCCTAGATTACCTCTATGTAATTCGGTAGATCAAATGAATTGTGACCACTTTCATCATTGTATGGGACTCTATGGCGACTCGGAAATGGCGCTGTATTGGTGAGCGAGAGAACTTTTAACACCTTAAGCGGTCACTTTTTTACCCAAAATGCTTCAAAAAAAAATTTTTTTTATTGTTTCTAACTAAACACCTTACTAATTCCTGCCTTCACCACACACACATACAAAAGGCCGGGCAAAAAGCATTTCAGTTCCATAGAAAAACTATATTACCTTTTCAAAATACTAGCACTAAATAATACATGATTAAGAATAAAAATAAGCTCAAATCAAAGAAAGAAAGAAAATATCAGTGCAAGAGTACAGCGTACGGGTTAACCACTTAAGGCGTTAAGGCAATGAGTTCGATCATTTTTCTAGTCTGCATTTCTTTGCGTCCTTTGTTTCTTTTGTTATCTTTATTGAAGTGATAACTTCCTTAGGCTCGTTTTACTGGAGAGTAAACTTGAGTGATGCGCTTTTTAAAAATCCAAGCATTGTTACGCTCGTAATAATGGTAACAATACTATTGAATGGTAACAATACTTCTGAATGGTTACAATACTATTCATAACAATGGTAACAATATTATTGTATGGTAACAATACTACTCGTAACAATGGTAACAATACTACTGAATCGTTTGGGTTTAATGAGTCACGTATCGGAAAAATTTGTGCAGCGAAATGTAGTGCAGAAAATGGAGAAATAACTCTAATTGTGTTGTTGGCTACTATTTATATTTCACCAAATCAAAATATAGAGAAAATTATCGAATTCATTCACAAAAATTTAGTTGCCTGCACTGTGAAGTCGGATCAACTCTTCTGAAAAAATTGCCTATTATTTTAAGTAGGGATTTTAATGTAGGTTTTTTTAAAGACAAATCAAAGCCTTTAGTAGATTTTTTAAAGTCAACATTCAATTTAATTACGTGAAATGATCCAAATGAAAGCACGACTAAGTACGGAACAACGGAGTTTTTTTTTAGATATTTAAATAATTTTTAAGTATTAATAACCTATTTCAGCTACCATAAACCTATTGTTTCCTTTTTAGAATACAATTAATTCACAAATATGATTGTATATTTTGCAAACATATTACTTTATGAGTACAGACGTGTAAATAAATAATTTTATAGCACAATACTAATTTCCCCATGTTTTTTATTCATAACTAATCTCTGTAATAACATTACAAAATTTGAAGTTTTCACTTTTATCGTGTGGTCATAAGCACACACGCTCTTTTTTTTACTTTACATCAGCGTTGCTATTGGAAATTTTTAAAGTGGGGATATTCGGAGAGAGAAAAAAGAACTAGATCAGGTGTCACTCTCGTTGTTCGATTCGCTAATTCTAGTTTAGCTCTCGAGTAATGTTTTCCCCATCAACTGAAATATATTCTGTTACATATATTTTCATCAATTCTCTCTCTCTTACATTGCAATTTTTATAACAAAAATTGACGAAATTGGAATATTCCAGGATTTTAAGGGAAAAAAATATCAATAAAGTAGAGAGCTATCTTCATAAATAATTAATAGGGATGTAACATTTGCCATACAAAAAAAGTTTGTCTGTTTTCAAACCCACCTAAATGAAAGAAATGTTCAATGTGCATTGCAATCAAGAAAATGAAATAAAAACAAAGTGTGTAAAATTGTAATAAGAAGCTGAGGAAATTCTATCGGGTTATTTGTTTGATGGGGAATAAATAAAAAAACACACAGAAAAAACTAGATTTTGGCTGAAATCAAAGGGGTTATAGGATAACATTGGTTGTGAATGGGATGCCTATTTGATTGCTTCTTCTCTGACCTTTTTTATTAGTGTGTATTAGAGAACTGAAGGGGTTGCTATATCGTATTTCCCCGTTAATTGATATTGATTTTTCCCCCTTTCTGTTTTTCCTCGTCTAGGATGCTTCGGTAATAATTTGAACGAAGAAAAAATAAATCGACTTTGGAATCTTGTGTTACGTAATTTCGGTATTTGCTGTAAAAAACAAACAAGTAATAAAGTAATAAAAAAAACATATTCGAATCGAAATGAATTGCATATTTTCTCTCCTTATTAAAAACTTTTTTCTATCAATCAATAGGATTGTTTTGCTGTTTTGCCTTAATACTGCTGCAAGTTCTCTAAGTAAGCGTAGGTATCCTAGAAGTTTATGTAATTTATGATCTTGAAAGCTGATGTATTACCATAAATATAAGAAATATATATGTATACATATATTAAATGTAAATTTAAAAAACATGACTTAAATTTCCTTAGGCATTACTTCTAAAGAGTTTGTGGGTTATGTTGACATCACACTATATATAAAGCAATGCGAGAACTATTGGTGACGGACCTCATAATTTTGAGCCTCGGTCAAGTGACGAGGATGACACCTGAGATTGCACCCTTCTCCAAACTACCACACTAGTTCAACGGAAGGACTTTAAGCTTGACATGTAATGTTCATCAGCTTCCTCTACATTACAGGTTTTCAGTGTACCGGATTGAAACCCGTGACACTCTGGCCTCGAGTTCTGAACTATAACCACTAAGCTACCACGGCCTGGAGACAGTGGATCGATATTTAATACTTGAGTCGAGGCTCAATGTCCTTACATTTGAAAGGTGGGAAAGTATGACGAGTAAGTACTAAGTCAGCTGTCGTGCTCGTCATTTAACCAAAATTATGATGGGCGTCATCAATAATCCCCTTGGTGTTACTGAATACAAACTTTAATACGCAATCTATCAGTTGATATTTTATTTCTCTAAAGA
>BMAV01023899.1:118005-132361 GCA_019973955.1 Trichonephila inaurata madagascariensis
TATTTTGAAAATGGGTCATTCTATGTTCATTTTTTGTCAAAATATTGCACTTAAATAATTTTTTTATTTTGTAATACTATTCTTAAAACAATTTTATATACACTTTCTAATCTAAGTGACACTAAATATCATAAATATTATCCATTTATATGCTTTTGCAAAATCACCTTTCCGAATGTAGTTGGATACCTTAAATCAGCGATTCTCAAAGTCGTCTGTATCGACCCCCAGGCATCTATGACGACCTACAAGGGGTTCTCGTCAGCGAAAAAATAATTTGGGCGTCCATGAGGTGCAAATGAGGGTCTACGATGGTGACCCTCATTAAGCCAAATCGGAACTTTAGTTTTAAAAGGAAATTTAATCAAGTGTAAACCAGACTTACCTGTCTAACAGATTTATTTACTAAATTTAATGAAGTTGATTTACAGTTACAAGGCACCAGCATAAATTTTACTAAAACAAGGACCTCATTTCAGCGTTTCTTGTGCCAGAATTGAGCAACAAGAGTATAATACAGGATGTCGCGAACTTTCCCAGTTTCTCAGTTGTCACAAACAATCTGCCAGAAAAAGTACGTTCAACATTTAAATGTCCCCCCTTTTTTTGTATTCTTTTTTTTAAACTAGGTTTGAAAATGCTTTGACTGTGGTAATACCACAGTAGGCAATGAATTCATACGGTTACATTGAAAAAAATTATATTACAAGAATTAGGCTCTAAGAATAGACACTAACGAAAATCATAAAGTAAGGCTTGGAAAAGGATGTCAATTATGGCTTTAAAAGATATACTTGTTATTTATCCCAAATTATGAAATATCTTGGGCAAGTTTTTAATTTTTTTTCCAATTGAGAATGATGTTCAGTGCATTTCTCAATCTACAAAACAAAAAAATAAAGAAAATAAAAATAAAAGACTAGAGACTATTAACCGAAGAAATATTTAGGGCTTAACCCGTCAATATTGACCCCAAATGTGGAAAATTTGTTATTGCATCCCCCACCAAAAGCATTTGTTGCTCAGCTATTTTATGTAACAACTGTTCTATGCATTAGTTAAATTTCATTTTAATTAATTATTATGTGTTTTCTTAAGTGTTAAACACTATATTTCACTACAGTTAGAAAATTGAATATTTTAAAGTAAGTTATATACCTGCTGCCAAAAACACATTTAGTAATTTGGAGAATTTGCAAAAACTTATTATTAAGTACCCATAAAACCTGGCAAGGGGTCTATGAGGTAAAAAAGTTTGGGAAACTCTGCTTCAAGTAATCATATCTTAGACCCTATTTGACTTTTCTAGGAGCATTTATTTTTGTCACCAAATTTTAGGCAATCAAAATTGTCCCTGAGTCTGCATCTAATTCACTCGCACGTATTACGAAGTTTCTATCTTGCTGTACAACGATTTTTGTTGCAACAATGACATTTCGGCCAAGAAGCTAACAAATTACAAACTTTCCGTGATAGTACGCCTTATATTTGTCTGATCAAAAAGTGAAAAAAATCTATTGGTGGTTGAAAAAAAATGTGCCTGTCTTCATAGAAAACAAAGACTGGCTTTTCTTTCAGCAGTCTGAATTTATAAATCTATTTGGTTATAAATTGAAATCAATATTAAAGGTATAAATTCGCCAAAAACAGCATCCAAATTTGAACAGCCTTAAACGTTGTTTGAGGATATCAGTGAGGAAAATTCCCATTTAGGTAGTGCGTGTCTTAATTGATAGTTGGCCAAAGTGCCTTGAAGCCCGCGTGAAGACAAAAGGTGATCATTTTAAGTAAAAGGTGTAATATGGTAAATTTAATTTTAAAATCAAATTTTAAAAAATCTTAATTTTATATTTGATTATATATATATTTTTTTAAATTATTATTTTAATTCCTTTCTAATTACATCAGAACTTATGACACTATTAGGTATATGGTTGTTTTTTTTTAGTTCAAAACATTGATCCTTAATATTGTTACAAATTTTGTGTAAAATAGTTTAAATAATTTGTATTTGGATATGTAATGCATTTATATTACTCTATGTGATATTTTATGTTAAAATTGTAATATTCGCAAGAAACGCCGTTCCGTACGTTATAATGGCGATTCAATGGGAAATAGGGGATATCTTGGCAATAGAGCCAAATTATCATAATTTTTGGCAACCAAGTTAGTGACTTTGGCGACCATTTTGGTGGCTTGATGACCACGTTGGCGACCCTTTTTGGTGAGTTTGGGACACTATAAATTCTTTTAGAAATTAGTGGAGATATCCACTAATTTCACGATCATTGACGAAGGTGGATCTTTCTTGAAGTATCCGTAAGACATATAAATACGGAAACGGTCACCAGAACTGAGTCCGTGTGTATTTCAAGGATTATTTTCTCGACAATAAATTCTCATCGCTCTAAAAGAACTATCTTGTTCTTTACGACTCTGATCTGCATAAAATCCTCGAACCCCAATCAACTTAACAATATTTATTGTTTTCACATGGGAATACGTTTTAAACTATGACATCTTACTTTATAATTATGCATCTTAAGAACTAATTCATCCAATGATCCATTTCAATCAAATATTTATAAGAAGTTCAACTCGATAAAGCAAGCAGAGAAAGGGGGAAAATGTTTTAGAATACAGTTTTCAGCGTCCGTTTTTAGATCTGGAATATCGAAAGTCAATAATACCCCGAAGGAACAGTTCTGGACATCTGATTTTATAAATCACGGAAACTATTTCGAGCGGAGATACGAAGACGACGATAATGATCAAAAAATAAATCTAGTGGCCAGATTTGTCGAAATTGGCAGTGTCGTAGTTGCATCATTTAGTTTGAAACGTTGCTATTTTTGTGATTCATTTTTAGCTTTTCAAGCTAGGTAGATGTACCATTTATGGCCTAGAGTGATATGTCAATAAATTATTAAATGTATTGTAAATCATTTGAAATGTTTCTTGTGATAACTTAAATTGTTTCAATTTGATTCTCAATTTAAACTATTTTTGTTGACATTGAACTAACTTTAACAAATAATTGGCGTTAATGTTTATCCTTGTATTTGTAGCATTTTATAGTATATTAATGTAACGATTATGCCTATAATATTTTAAAATTTTGGAAGATTTGTTGAGAATATTTTATTCAATTGAATAGAAAAAATGCCGCGCATATTTCCGTATACAAGTGGAAAATTTTTAGAAAAGTTTTTTAAAGGAATGTTAGGGGTATAGGCATGAGTTCACTCATTTAAAAAACTCATTCTTTTTTTCATTTTTTTTAATTCATTTTCCGTTAGCCATCCGCAACCGAAACAATTACTATTTTCTTGTTTTGGGTGTTTTGAATCGATAATAATAGAAACCAATTCACACACACATAAATTTCTAATAGAAGAAGGAAAATTCCACAAATCCTTCAAATTCAGAGTCAAAATCCGATTTCCCAAATACTTCGTAAAATTCTTACTTACTCATTGGAACATCATCTCAGCAAATATTGCCTCAAGGCAAGAAACATAAGTTGACAATCCATTGTCATATACGAATTTTTCTTTCCTTTTAGTATCAAACAAAGAAAATGGCGTAGAAAGTTTAATAGCATAAGTATTGTACAAAATTATGAACAAGAAAAGTGCGTTGATTTCAGATAAGGTTATGAAAAATAAAACCATTGTTATTAGTACTTCACCCCTTTTGCCTGTTAGGTTACATTTTCGCCCTCATGTTGACGTCTTTGAATAGCGCTCGGGAACTATTTTTCAATTCCTACTATTAGCTTACTCTCTTTATATATTTATTTATCTTGTTCAAAATTTCAATCGTTAATAAAAAACTTTCTATTCATCCAATCAAGTTTAAATAATTTTTTTAAACTTGTATTGGATAACGTTTAATATTAATACAATTTTTTCAAATATGAATTAATTAATTAAATTTAAATAAATTAATTTTCAATTTTGGCACCAACTTAGATTCGTCTCTATTGTTGTAACAATGTAACTGTTAAAACAAAGACAAAAGTTGGCGTCGAAAACTTGTTTTTCAGCTAAACCGTGTGTGCATTGTTTCAACAATGCAGACAAATCATACTCTTTTTAATTATTAACACGTTTTTATAAGCTTCACTTGTATGTAATGGAATCTTTGAACTCGATTTTTACCCACTTTAAAAGGTTAGACTAATTCGAAATTTTTAACACTTATCAAGGACCCATGACAATACAATAATTTCATAATTTTGTTTCATTGTTCTGATCAGGATTTTAATAATTAAGGATTTTAAGGATTTACGAGATTTGCCGACTAATTCATTACATCGTTTCTTAATTTGGCGACTAATTGCATGTACCATTTTCAGATTTGGTGACTAATTCCATATGTCATTTCTAGATTTGGCGACTAATTCCAGATTTAGTAAGTAAAAGATTAAGGTGCAACCCTAAAACCGCAAAATAGGCTTCTGGTTGATAAAAAATAAAACAAAAAAGTGTTCTTCATGTGAAAAAAGGTAGGGAGGGTGGTGCGTAGTTTTTCTGAAAATGGAAAAAAAAAAAGGCTCGTGCATGTGAATAAAAATAGTTTATGTTCTATCTGCTAAATATTTTTTTTTTATTTTCATTAAGCAATCCGTTTGGAAGTGATGATACGAATTAACCTTATAGCAATCGTAGGCCCCGTTAATGGAGAGAAAAAGTACGCTTCAGATCCATTAATTAATATCCATTAAAGAGCAAGACTAATTCCAGCAGCCACATAATTCTGTCCCCAAATATCAGACTCAAGGATAAATTCAACAAAGAATAAATGATAGTTTTAAAAACAAAAAAAAACAGGTTTTTATTGTAGATTGCACTAAAAAATGAAAAATAAAAATTATAGTATTTAAAAAACTAAAAAACACGCTTTTATAGTGAATCGAACCAAAAAGTAAAAAATAATTCTTAATATAAGAATAAAATGATTAATGAGAAAATTGATGGCATTGTGGTAAAAATGTGAAATGGGCTTGCTGCTACATTTTTACACTAACTCAGCATTTCGGAATAGAACTCTAGTAAGAAATTATAACAATTAATATAGAACACCCTTTGCTTTTATCCCAATGACATTAATTTTCTGGTTAATCCTTTTATTCTTATATTAAGAATTATTTTTTTACTTTTTGGTTCGATTCACTATAAAAGCGTGTTTTTTAGTTTTTTAAAAATTATAATTTTTTTTATATTTCAATTCCTCTCTCTCTCTCTCTCTACTATTAGTTCACTCTCTCCCTATATATATATATAATCTATCTTATTCAAATTTTTAATCATTAATAAAATACTTTCTATTCATGCATTCAAAGTAGGAATTGACTTAAAATTTTTTTTTATATTACTTGTTTCCCAAATCGGTAATATGCGATTTTTTTTATCGTATATAATACTATACACTTTTTTACATTTCTTTAATATTATAATTCATTTAACGATAATGTTTCAAGAGCTATGCAAAAATACTACAAGATATTTTTGTGTTAAAATGTTCGTGTATTGCTTATTTATAACGTAAAGAGTATATTAAACTGTTCATACAAGCAATGTGCTTTATTTCCCATTTACTATAAAGCAGGTATCCTATATAAGTAAGGTGAATCTTACATCATAAAATATCCTCAAACACTGACATATTGTTTGTCCGTAATAGTCATTAATCAGCATTAGGATGCAAGTTAAGTCAAAATACACATTCTCCTTTCCTGCCTTTCTTTCATAAAAAAAGTAATTGTAAATATACCAGGTGACCCAAAAGTTCATTAACATTTGAACATTCAATAATTCACAGAATGATGTAGGTAGAGAGGCAAAAATTGATACGTATCGTCGGTCTATCTATCAGACTGCGTAACCACTGGTGTTACTGATTTGATATAGGAGTGCAAAGCGCCAAGTGCTTTTTTGCGCGATTCCTTAATCCTTTTGTTTTGTCTACGCCATGTCTAAGTGCGCGCTCTGCTTTTAATTTATTCCTCGATAAGTGTAATCACTACTTTTTTTTATTTCATAATAAAACTAGATTTCGAAGGGAGAGATGATGGCAAGATTTTAACATAAAATAAATACAACAGAAAGTAATATTAATGTATTACACTTCCAGATATATAAATTATTTACATTATTTTAGGCGTTCATTACACAAAATTTATAACAATGTGATACTTTTGCTCAGCAGAGATCCCACGGGGGAAAAAAACTAACACTAAAATACGTTATCTCCATGGCAACCACATTATCGCACGATAAAAATATCAAAGTAAACCCTATTGTAATATTATCGCCTATCTTGGCGAACCTAAACAACAACTTGGCGCCTAGCCTTACTGTTTCAAATTAGCATCCCAGATGGAGTTACGCAGTCTGATTACACTGGGCAACAAAAAAGAAACATTTTTTTTTTTGTCTCAGAAAGAAAAATATGTGATTCTGATAGCATTTCTTCTCCTGAATTCAAATATGATATCGAGTTTTCTTTATCACGCAAGGTTTTCGAGAGACAGGCGTTTATGATTTGAAACACTTTAATATTTTCTACATTCCTAAGTACACAATATTCGAGCATTCGGACTCACCTAGAAATTAAAAAATCACGATTTTCTTTTATATTTCACCTGTGGAGTATCCCTCTTGATGGTCCAACTGTAATCAGCCAGCATATTAACATTCCGTTTGCCTTGATGTCTCTATTCTATCACTTAAATATCCTGAGGAAAGCGTTCCCCGTTCTCATCGCTCGCTGCACCAAGATTTTCTGGGAAGAAATCTAATTGCGAGTGCAGGAATCACATATTACAGCTCAAATTTTAATAAGATGTTATAAGATAATGAACAATATCATGGTAATTTTCCGCCTTTAGATGTCCCAAAAAACCGCGAGTTACATTTTTGAATGCTTGCCAAGCTGCTTTCTCCAGTGGATTTAATAGTTCCTCAAACTTCTCATCATGCATTAGTGATTGTATTTGTGTACCCACAAATATCCCTTCTTTAATTTTTGCTTCACTTATTTTAGGAGACTTCTGTTTTAAGTACATGAAACCAGGAGTACTGCCCATGGCTTTACGAAATTCTTCATTAATCCTAGTTTGATACGTAACGGAGGTATATACACAATCTTAAGATTACAAAATGCGTCATGTTTCACATTTTTCTGTCCAGGAATGAATGATTCACGTTCTTGTATGATGTAATGGTTTTTTTTTCTGTCCCTACTATCCCAAAGACACAAAAAACAACAGTACTTTGTGTAACTAAACTGTAGACCAAGAATAAGTGCAATTATCTACACTGCATTTTGAAGCTTTGCCAATATAAATTGAATTTCCATATGTTTCTTTCACACTAGCAGAGTGAGCCACAGGCATTGATGGGAATTTATTTCCATTATGCAGAAACACTGCTTTTAAACTTGCTTTGGAGGAATCAATGAACAAGCGCCATTCTATAGGATTATATTCAATACCAAATGTCTCCATAAGAGAAGAAATGTCATTACAAAACACTAATCCATTTTCTTCAGAAAAATAGTCTACATTGAGAATGACGACTACGATAAGTACATATCTTTGTATTCTTTTGAAGAAGATTCTATCCTTTAAGCCGGGCACCAAGCATTTCAGACTGTTTTTTGGATAACTTTAAATTTCGTGTGAGATCGTTAAGATCTTCTTGAGTCAATAAATGAGGCTCAGATGAGAACAGCTTGGTTCAAAAGTTGTATCACCACAAACTGTGTTTCTTCTTCCTTACTTCTATCGGAACCTAAGCTCTCTTCATCTAATGTCACATGTTCTGGAGGCTTTGGTACGGGAAATTTTTCGCTGTGTGGAACTGGTCTCATTGCAGATTGCAAGTCAGGGTACACCACTTTATGTTTTGATTTTGACGTAATCCTTTTAATGCTTGTTAAGCAGAAATAACAGTCAGAGGAGTGATCTTTGAGTTCCCTCAAAATCATAAGGATAGCAAATGACATGTGGCTTATGCGTGCCATTCTTTCATGCAGTGAAAAGCCTACTACACGATAAACAACAGATATGTTTGGTCCCCCACTTTACACCCAAAATAAAGTTCATAACACTTTTTTACTAATGGAGTAAGATTTCGCATTTGGGATTTGAGCGTCACTTCACCACATATATAACAAAAGTTGTTATAATGATTTAAACAAGCTCTATGCATTTTGTAACTAACAACAAATTAAAAGAAATAAATTTGTAAATACGTAACATACAACAATCCAGACACAAAGCACTCACAATTACGTGTTTACTGGTTCACTACTATCTCACAACTGACATCGTTCTAATGAATGCATGCTAGTCTAGACCATGTCTGTGCCTGTCTGTTGTGTCTGGTGCAAAAGTGTCTGTACATGTCTGAACTTGCCCAACAGTAGCAATGATACCATTTGAGTTAGCTCATGTGGTTCCGTCACGTTTACAATGCTCAAGGAGTTTTTATTTTACAATGGACAAATGGTCGCTTATTAAAAAAATATTTAAATACATTAATTGAACTTAAAATTAAAAAAAACTGTGGGTGATGGAGAAATTCTGAATACATATTTGAAAACACGATAAAAAACTGCATTAAGTACAACTATTGGAGACAAAAATCATGTTGACCAGTGTTATTAGACTAAATTAAAACTATTAAACATATTAAAACTAAAAAATAGCCTACTGATGGCGATTTATATAACATAGTACTAATCAGCACAAAAAATTATTTTTAGCAATAACTGATGTTCTTTCTATATGTTCAACATGTTAGCCGTCGTCCATCAACTATACCTGTGGTCGAGGGACAATCTTGCGAGAAGTATTCTGCAGCATATTTGTAGGTATGGTGACAAACTGACGTCAGATATTGTCTTTTAATATTCCTAACGAGGTCCTACGATCGCAGTAGAATTGCGACTTCAGGAAACACCATAACTAATAATCTCACGGATTGAGCTCTGGAGGCCTGGGAGGCCAAGAATTTACACGAACCAGACTCATTTTATATACAATTTTCTTTCGGCGTCACTGATATTTTGCTGTTTAATGCCATCTGTTGGCATTTTTTTGCACTTTTTTTTTATTTCAAAAAATCCCACATTATTTCAAGCATGTGTGTAAATTTTTTATCTCTATCACAGCATTCCTCAAAACTGTGAGGCGCACGCCCCTAGGGGCTTTATAACTCTACTATGGGGACGCGAGCACATTGAAAAGTCAAAAGCAAAAGATTATTTAAAAAACTATTTATTTACTGATAGTAACCAAACGAAATATATTCTAACACTGGACTGTACTTTGCACTGATATAACTGTAAATTTTGAAATTTTGCACTGTAAATGTATTTTGCTCTGATATAACTGTAAATTTTTCACTGTAAATGTATTTTGCTCTGATATAACTGTAAAATTTGCACTGATATAATACACTTATAAATGTATCACTACTGCACAATGTATTTCACAATTGATTTAACAATACTAATTTAAGAACAAGTTTAATAATTACCAGTGACCCCATGGGTTTCTCATGTATAAAATTATAAGCAAAAATCACAACCCTTATCATGACAATTTTTTTGTACAGTTTATAATTAATTCCTAACTGCCGATTAAAAGCTATCCGTTTCACTCCCCAATGTCCCATTTTCCACGTAGTGAAATATGTATCATATGTGATATATTGCTGGGGGGGGGAGAGAAAAGGTAAAATAAGTAAAACGTTCTCTGAAATAAGTAAATCCTTCGTAAACACTGTCAGGACCCTCCTTGTATTGTATTCCAAAGCCTTCGGAGTAATTGTATGGATAGCAGAGCTCAGAGTAGATCATATTTCGGAAAGACGTGTATATACGTTGGGGGTACTTAAGAGGTTAAAGCTGTATTGTAGCCTTAGCGTCAAATTATAGTATTATTAAATTCAATATATTGTTATTGTATGGAGGGGGAAGCATGATGACAGTTATATGATTGAATACTGGATCGCAAATAGTGAAAGTCTCAATTATTGAATTTTCAAATGTTAACGCACTTTTAGGTCACAAGGTATATTTAATAAGAACCCAAAACAGTAAAAGTATGTAAAAGATTAATTTTTATCACAATCCCTGTTATTTAAATACAACACTCTTGTGCCGTTATTGGATGAAGATTATTAAATAAGACGAAAGGACTACGTCTCACCTCATGCGTGCGTGAAAACTGTGTATAAAAATAGCACCTTAGTAGCTTTTATATGCCAGTACGACACGCGATACCGTAGTTTGTGTGATTCGCAATTCTTTTCTTCCACACAGTAGCGGAATCTTAATGCAGCTAATAACATGCGATCCAAATACACCCCCTATATAAAATTCAGTTAATTATATAATAAAAGCGAGCTATTTTTAGTTCGGAGAAGTAACTTAATTTTCGATAAATACGTGATTCGTGCTTAAAAGTTTAGCATTGTATATTTTTTCATGTGTTAGTTTTTATTCTGTTTTTAGAACAGGAAGAGAAGGGGCGGGGCGGTGAAGTGTTTTTGATATGATTTTGAATTTTTTTTCTGTATTTGTTGACATTTTGATCATCTATGTGTTTCTCGTACAAGTTTTATTACAATAACTAAACATAATTTAAGTTTAAAGCATGTCATACTCTATGTTTTTGATTTAAAGAATAAATATCGGTTTTTATTCATTCAAATATTGTAATACAGCTATAAAATGCGTAATAAATCCATGTGTACCGTGTACAAAAATATAGTTATTCAGGTACTTAATGCCGTTTAAAAATCCAACGAAATATCAATTTGTAAAAATTATTTTTTTTTTTATATATTTGATGAATTTTAATGGATGAGATAATGAATTGTTATGCATAAAATCAAAACAAAAAGTTATAATTTTATTTTTTTAAAAAATGCTTTTTGAATTACTAATTACAGAAAGGCTAGAAAATATAAAACATCTACATCGAAAATTTGCATTCGGTTTGTTCAGTCGATTTGATATTGGACACAGAGATGCATGAATTGCAGACAAAGATGTTAAATCAACAGCTTTTGTAAAATCTTTTTTGTCATTCATTTTTGTGGCATTATTAAGATATCCGACTACGTTCGGAAACGGGGTTTTGCAAAAGCGTATAAATGGATAATATTTATGATATTTAGTGTCACTTAGATTACAAAATGTATATAAAACTGATTTAAGAATAGTATTACAGTAAAAAATTATTTAACCCGCGGTCACTCGCGCTTGTTTTTCTACGTCGTTACTCGCGGGGTGTAGAGAACACCCCAAACTCTTAACACGTGTATTTAAATATGGAAATTTTTTTAAGCCAATTATGATATATATTTATGAAGTATAAGATGTGTTTTGTATTATACAAACAAAATTGTTAAATTTATTGCATTCAAANGCTTTGCACTGTTTGTCCACGGGTAAAAGATGTAAAAATTATTTTTTTGTCTTCAATGTAAGAAAATATGTGCTTAAAGCATTTGAATACAGTCTGCTCTGAATGTTTGAAAAATGATTAAAATATTATTTTTCTACTTTTTACTATCCTTATCATTAATTGTAAAGTATATTTATTACTGGTATATATGTTATATTTTTTCATAAACCACAAATAAAACATATATACCAGTAATAAATATACTTTACAATTAATGATAAGGATAGTAAAAAGTAGAAAAATAATATTTTAATCATTTTTCAAACATTCAGAGCAGACTGTATTCAAATGCTTTAAGCACATATTTTCTTACATTGAAGACAAAAAAATAATTTTTACATCTTTTACCCGTGGACAAACAGTGCAAAGCTCCTTTTTTTGGTGGATTAATGCCCTTTTTATTATATTATGTGTCAGTAAAGCTTCTTTTGAGTGTTTTGTTAAGGTTTGGGAGATCCGATCTCATATCCCACTGTGGCTAAACAAGATCCATTCTAATCTCCTTTAATAATATTGAATGTCTCATTTATTTTCAGGAAGAACTGAATGATAGGCAAAGGAAGCATTAATTCCTGCAGTATTAAGTAGATGATAAAATATTCGCAATGGCCAAAGGTTACATATTCGCGATACATCATATATACTGCACATTCCATCAGTGGTATTATAAATATTTACAAAATTTCAAGTTTCATCCCTCCAACTTTGGTTACGAAATTACGCAGTCATCGAATTCATTTAGTTCATCTTGACAATTTGTTGATACAGTATCTAATAGACTGCGAAGTCGCTATTTTCCCCTTTACCCATGGAGTTTTTGTCAAAATTTCTGGAAAATGTTTTGAAAAATTTTTTAAAAAAATTATATTTTACAATTATTTTATAGAATTATATTATTTTTATACCACATTTATGGAAATTTTAAATAAAATATTCATCTATATTAATATATTTGATAAAAAAATGTAAACGGAAAGATTAAAACGTATTCTTCCGTAGATGCTTCGAGTACAAAAACATAACTCAATCACTCGCGGGGTGTTCTCAGCACCCCAAATAAACTTTTGAAGGTCATAACATTCCAACCGTCCTAGCGAGATTGATTACATCAGGCCTGAAGGTTCAATGACCTAAAATGGGCAGCTGCAGAAAAAATCGTGGCTCTGCGCATTCTTTTTAGAATTGTAGGAGGCTTTTCTTGTTGCTGGGGTGTACAGAACACCCCGCGCGAGTGATCGCGGGTTAAGTACAATATTTCGGCTAAAAAATAACTTATAACTCAAAATGTTCTCCTTTTGTGAAAAATACTTCTATTATATATTTTGCCTGCATATAGTTCAGTCCTCTATACAGAGGCTCAATTAGAATTTTTGAAATATATAAGTTAGAATTGGGTTTATCCGTGTTTTACGACAACAGAGCGGAGAAATAATAAGAAAAAAAACGTCGAAAATTATTTCAAATGGTTGTAACTCTGAATATAATGTGAATTTTCAAAATTCCTAGTTGAACCTCTGTACAGAGGTCTGTGCTATACACAGGCAAAATATTATTATAATAGAAGCATTTTTTACAAAAGGAGAACATTTTGAAAAAAAGGTTACTCTAAGTTAATTTTTAGTCGAAATCTATATATTGTATTTAAATAACTTTTTTTGTCAAAATGTTCTTAAAACTATTTTATATATGTATTTTAATCTAAGTAACACTAAATATCATGAAAATTATCCATTTATGCACCTTTTTAAAATCATGGTTCCGAACGTAGTCGGATACCTTAAGATATCCGACTACGTTCGGAACCGTGATTTTTCAAAAGCTCATAAATGGATAATTTTCATGATATTACTGTCACTTAGATTAGAATACATGTATACAATTGTTTTAAGGACATGTTGACAAAAAAAATTATTTAAATACAATACTTTGGCAAAAAATTAACTTAGAATAATCTTTTTTCAAAATGTTCTCCTTTTGTGAAAAATGCTTCTATTATAATAATATTTTGCGTGTATATAGCTCAGATCTCTCTGCAGAGGCTCAACTAGAATTTTTGAAATATATAGCTTAGAAAAGGGTTTATTCATATTTTACGACATCAGAGGGGAGTAATTTTAAGAAAAAAACGCTGATAATTGTTTCAATTGGTTGTCACTCTGAAAATAATGTGAATTTTTCAAAACTCCTAGTTGAGCCTCTGTATAGAGGTCTGAGCTATATACACGCAAAATATTATTATAATAGAAGCATTTTTAACAAATGGAGAACATTTTGAAAAAAGATTTTTCTAAGTTAATTTTTTGCCAAAGTATTGTATTTAAATAAATTTTTTTTTGTCAAAATATATCCTTAAAACAGTTTTATACATGTATTCTAATCTTAGTGACACTAAATATAATGAAAATTATCCATTTATACGCTTTTTTAAAATCACGATTCCGAACGTAGTCGGATACCTTAAATGTTCTAAAGTGGCTATCAAAAAACTACGATTAAAGACTAACGACATTTTACGTGATTATTATTTTCACTCAATTATATACTTCGCTTATACAAAAACATCCTTTCCTTTGACCAAGGTTTTATTCGATGTAATCGCGGTATCTGTTTCAAATTGTACAATACGTATTATCAAAGTGTTTTTGTTTTATGAGTGACTTTAAATATTTCCAGTTGTACTTTTTAAATGTACTGAATTCGGTAAATGACGTATTAGGTTAATATTTGACAAATTATTAGTGTTGTGACTTGAGAAACTGCTATTCTTCCTTTACAATTTATATATTTTTTTATTTTTACTTCGACACGCAAGATAAATGAATCGATTTACATAAAAGAAATATTATACAAGCACACGCTCCGTAA
>BMAV01023900.1:41983-56217 GCA_019973955.1 Trichonephila inaurata madagascariensis
TCTAAATCATACATATCAAAAATTTCAGTTCAACCCCGATATAGATGTTCTAGTTATATATAGGCAAAATATTATTATTATAGAAGCATTTTTCATAAAAGGAGACATTTAATAATATGACGTATATGACATTTTTTCTTCATTTTTTTTCCCAAGAAACTGCATTTAAATAATTTTTTCTTGTCATAGTATTCTGTTATAATATACCATTATATATTCTAATTCAACTGACACTAAATATACCCATTATAACTCTTAATAATATACATTTATAAAGCTTATTCAAAATCACTGTTTCAAATGTACTCAGTCACCTTAAGGCTGTTTTCGGTTAATGTTAAAGAATAGGACCCGAATTTGGAACATTTTTTCAGATATAAAAGAAATGAAAAATTGATATGATATTTTGGCTTTACTATCCTTTAGACAGCAGTATTTTTCATCGTACTTCTCATTTTTAACCGAGTTGATTCATTTTTCTAGTATAAAATGTGTTTCGCATTTTTTATCTTATACCGTAATGTTAAATGGGCTTTGCCTTCACGTATTGAAACAAAAAAAAAAAGTATTAACGGAATATTTTGAAATTTTTAAAAACACTATAATGTTAACAGAGGTACGAGTTATAATATTGCTAATTTCCATGGAAATTGGGTCATTTTTTTCTGTCTGAAAATGTGCTTCGCGTTTAGTTAGAGCTCTCGTACTTTTACCGAAGACAGTCTTAAGCCAGTGCTTCTCAAACGCGTTCAACAGTTGCGACCCAATTTTCAATTATAATTTTCATCGCGCCCTTCTCCACACAATAAAAGAGTACTTATAGCATTGATAGTGTACTTTGACTCTAAACCTACACACACTCTTTACGACCTTAATTATAAACCGTACAAATTATCAAGATAAGTATTAAATTTTGTATATAACAAGCACATGGGAGTCACTAGTAATTTTTAAACTTGTTCTTAATTTAATATTGATAATTTAATTATCAAATACATTGAGCAGTACTGATACATTTATATAAGTACATTATATCAGTGTAAATATGCATTTTATTTATTATTATATCAGAATGCATTTTTTTTGCTTCCTTTCAGTAAATTAATAATTTTTAAATAATATTTTATTTTCGTCTTTTCGATATGCTCGTGTCCCTATTTAAAGTTATCATGCCCCCCCCCCCTACAGGGAAGTGTGCCCCACAGTTTGAGAAACGCTGCCTTAAGCCATGTCCGATTATTTACTTCGAAATTAAAACTTTAGTTATAATGCAAAACTAATTTAACTCTGTTCCCATGTTTTAAACTTAATCTCACTTGTATTTTGATATATACAATATTTTCTTTTTAAATACGTGTCCCACATATACATTAAACGCAATGACTTACAAGAACTTTACTAAAAATATATGATTAACATTTAAGGTATCCGACTACGTTTGGAATTCGTGATTTTACAAAAGC
Organism: Trichonephila inaurata madagascariensis; assembly: GCA_019973955.1. NCBI lineage: Eukaryota > Metazoa > Arthropoda > Arachnida > Araneae > Nephilidae > Trichonephila > Trichonephila inaurata. The sequence continues at coordinate 43,447 of BMAV01023900.1, forward strand.
GTATAAATGGATAATATTTATGATATTTAGTATCACTTAGATTAGAATACGTGTATAAAATTGTTTTAAGAATATTATTACAATAAAAAAATTATTTAAATACAATATTTTGACGAAAAATGAACATAGAATGACCTATTTTCAAAACATTCATCTCTTATGGAAAATGCTTCTATAATAATAATATTTTTCCTGTATATAGCTCAGATCTCTGTACAGAGCTTGGACAATAATTTTTGAAATATATATCTTAAAAGTGGATTTATACATATTTTAGCAGAACAGAGGGGAGACATTTTAAGAAGAAAATGCTGATAATTATATTTCAATTGTTAGTAACTGGAAAAAATGTGAATGAATCAAAAGTCCTAGTTCAGGCCCTCTGGAGAAGTCTTTACTTTATATAAGTATATATATATATATATATATATATAATATTATTATTCAAGAAGCATTTTTTATAAAAGGAGAACGGTTTGAAAATAGTTCATTCTAAGTTGATTTTTTGCCAAAATATTGCATTTAAATATTTTTTTTTTGTCATAATGCCCTTGAAACAATTTTATACATGTATTCTAATCTAAGTGACACTAAATATCATGAAAATTATTCCTTTATGTGCTTTTTTAAAATCACGGTTCCGAACGTAGTCGGATACCTTAATTGCTTTCAATCGTTTTCACAAATCCACCACAAAAACGAGCAATCTTCCAGCAACACTGCAAAGAAAAATTTCTCTTGGCCACCTTTTACTTGTAGGCAGACGTTAAACCCACTTTTTCCACAATGCTCGACAACGTCCAACATGTACCTACTACCACAGTAGCAATGTCCCTGCGTGATATATTCGTTCGCGTGTCACATTATCAAACGGTGCACGACACCCCACCATATTACCTACATCGAATTCCAGACAATAAATTTAAGCAATAGCCTATTAAACGAGTATCGGCCCACCCTACAGCGTAGGGGTTGACCTCGATTCACCCAGAAAAATTTCGTGGAATCGCCGAGACACAAATTGTGTGTAAAAGTGTGCTAAATATGTGCTTAAATCAAAAGCTGGGGGAATGTGCTTAAAATGGCAGACTTTCAAATATGTGGCAGCAAAAATTCCATTTCCTTCATGCGCAATAAAAACGCATGTTTAGTTGTCGTAAAAACAGACGACTATTTGTCTTTTGGGTGTTCGACATGGAATATTTGAAAGTCATATACTTTGGAATTCAATACTCTCTTTGTGGAATTTAAGTGTGTAGTATTCTAAACATATATCACACTCCTGAGAGAGAATGTGTGCATTTTTCGTGTTGTGAAATTTGTACATATTGTTTTCCGAGCAAAATTAATGGCACTTTTCATGAAATTAAGCCATTTTGTAATTAGATTAATTTTACACTTTGCCAGAGGTATTCAGAATTTAAAAAGAAATTAAAACATCGAGATAAACCTTACATTTACTCTAGAAGCTTCAACCACTTTTCCATGTTTTCACACAAATCTTTATAAAATTCTTAAATTGTTAAAGTTTTATATAATTATTTTGTAAAATGTTAATAAGATTTATAGAACGCTGATAAAAACCACAGAAATATAATTATTTTAAATAAAGTAAATATTTTACACTCACTAAATTATTGAAAAAAAATATGTACACACACGTTATATTTTTCGCTAACTAGGCGGCATCGGATATCCAAAGGCCAACGAGAAGAGAGAGATAACCTTTGTCTGAAAAATATTCCAACCAGTATAGTGGTTAGTGACGCTGACTGCTGTGCCATAAGGAGTGAGTTCGAATCCCGGAGAAGGCATGAATGTTTATAAATATATATTGCCTTCATGGCATGGAGGCACTCTAAATAGCCGTCGATCCGCAAGTCCTCTTGTGAGGTTGGTGGAGGGGGAAGAGAGGCGGGAGTCCCTTCAACAGGCCCTAGGGTGTTCTCTTTCAAAATTGAGGTGGAACCGAGCAAAATCCTAATGTCACTTGTATAGTGCTCTCAAAGCTACGGATAACAATAAGCGTAAAAGTCTAGCAGCTAGCCATGATGAATTTCGTGGGCCTTGATCTGATGTTACTGCCGATCAGGCCAACAACAAATATTTTAACAGAAATTACGAGATCGAGGTCATTTTATCGTGATATAATAAATCCAATGAGGTAATTGTAGAAAGTTTCGTACATTCATCTATATAAATCCGTTTAAATAACTATTAAAGTACCTTTTTTTATAATAGATAATCTATATAATGTGTTTAATATGTGTCTTACATTAAAAAAACTTTAAATAGATTTTCTCTATAGTGTACATTTTTCCTTTCTACATTAGTTTGTACTACATATCCAATATTGTGTAAAAAGGAAAACAATCGTTATTAATCATTATTACCTAATCGGCAGGTAGTATTTGAGACACCGGTTCGAATCCTGACTCCCCTAAAAAAAGGAAGTTATTACATATAATACCGAACCGGGCGCTATAAGAGCCACAGGGGCTTTGATTTGATTTTTTTAAAATTAAAATCACCCTTTGAAGTTACACTAGGGTTATTGGCAATGGACCTCATAATTTTGAAGTGTCGTTAAAAGACGTGGACAAGACCTGAACTGGCATGCCACTTTTTAAACTTTAACAACACCTCAACATGAAGACTTAGAGCCTCGTCTGATTTAGAGGTCATCAGCCCCTCTACACGGAAGGTTTTTAGCAGCATCAGGATTCGAACCCACAGCTCAATATTGGCAATCGCAACCATGACCACTGGCCTATCGCGTCTACGTGTCATTGTGGAAGTTTAGTTAATGAGATTGAACTCCACTGTGTTTTTTCACGTTATTTGACAGTTGTTCGAAATTATATATGCGTGGCTTGTTTATATTCTCATATAAATTATGATTTAAACCAAACTTTTTTGAAAATAGACCTGTTTTGTCTTACATTTGTTTTCCTTTCGGCTTTTGACATATAAGACAAGAAAGTCAAATTGACAGGGTTAGGTTACATTTTAGGCACACTATAACGAAATAACAAGTAATATAAAAAAAAAAATTAAGTCAATTCCTCCTTAGGTCAACAAAGAAAAATTTTGTTTTAGTTTCTTTTTATTAAATAGGTACAATTAATATAAAAAAATGTATATACATATGACAGAATCACAACATTAAGGGGTAATTCATTTTTATTAATTACCATTAAAGTATAGTATTGTCATCCAAAACAATCGTGTCTATAAAATTTCAGTTCAACTGAATGCTGTAAAACATGAGAAAAAAAACCTTTCAAATTTTGACACAAGTCGCCAAAAGGGTCGCTAAGTTGCCAAAAATGATGCCAACGTGGCTGTATTTGTAATTTTTTAAATAATTAGTTTTAATCAATTAATGTTTATAGTTAAATTATTGTATTGTCATTCAAAATAATCAAGTATATAAAATTTCAGCTCAATGGAGCACTTTAAAATGTGTTTTATTAACGATTGAAAATTCCACCAAGAGAAATAAATAAACAAATAAATAAATATATAGAGAGTGTGACCTAATAGTAGGAATTGAAAAATAAATATATAGAAAAAGGGAAAAAAATATTAAAGGAAGCGATATATTTTCCTCTCAATAAGGTTTTCTTTATAAGCTAATTATTTCAGTTTCAGTTCAGAATACAAAATTTTTTTTAACCTGAATTCATTTTTTTTTTCATACTTTAAATTTAAAGGCTAAAAAAAAATAAATTTAAAAAATCAAATACAATCATATTGGGGAACTTTCAAATTTTATGATCACATTTAATTTAAATTAGTTTAAATTTCAAAATGAAATTTTTAACTCATTAAAAAGGCCATGTGTAATAATACAGATCTGTTGACCTGAAAATTGCAAATGTTTCGTTCTGGGTCTTATCATTTCAGTAAGAGAAAATGCTTAGGTTAAATAAAAACCAGTATGGCTTTTTTTTCTAATTATTATAAGAAATAAAAATATGTCTAACTGATTTTACAGAAAATATTTTCAAAAGGCGTTCGAAAAATTTTCCTTTTTTAAAATTTCCTTTGTCAAAGCAATTTACAGTGCAATCAATCTTCTTAAAGGATAAACTATTCAAAATCAACTTTTTTGTATATTTCTATGAATACCAAATTTCAAATTGATAACACAAAAGGCTTTTAAAATAAAATTAATTTAAACTCTTTTAAGAAGGGAATCCTAGCGTGCAATGTTTTTGTTCCTTTTTATATAAAATTAATATATTAGATAAATTGTGAAGTGGCTTTAAGATATAAGAAATTATCACACATAAAATAGGGCCGATTCACAGCACAACCCAATCTCTATTTATTACGTTTTTCTCTTAAAGTGCCAAAAAGTATTCAAGAAATTTTTGTCAAGTTAAAGATAAAGTTGGATATTTTTTGTGACGTATGAAACAGATGAGTCACAATTCTTTTCAACATCAGAATCATTTTTCACTTTATTTTCAATTATCCTTAATATAAGAATCCTATCAAAAAATATAAAATAGATTATATAAATCAGAAAATAAGATGCGTTATATAAGTTTTACTGTCATCAAAAGTTTTCGGATAAATTTTATTCAAAAACAACATTCAGTCTTTCATCCTTTCAGAGTGAGTTTATAAACAAGTACCAAGCTTGCTTGGAAACTAAACCATGGGGGTTTCGCGTCAGACTGACCATCTGACTTAAACATCTGCTCATGCACCTTAGTGCTTCAGGTAATGAAAACTAAGATAGGCACAATAAGCCTTGGTCCTCATGGACGGTTACGCCACTGATTTAAGTTAAAAACAACATTTTTATACATTAATGTAACGTTGATGTAAATCATTGAACACTTTATCATGTTTTCTGGAGCATATTCAAAGGTCGCAGTAGTCGAGTAATCATGGTAGCGAACTTGTGGTCAGCGTTGTCGAGGTTACGGTTCGAGCTCTAGTGTCATGGAAGATTTGGTCCACAACAAGAGGCTGAGTGACTGCTTATTTAAGTCTCCCTTTTAGAGCAACACTAGGGAATATTTTGAACATCAGCTCAAGTGAAGAGCTTCACTCCTCACTTCACCACAGCTGGCATCTCCCTCTCTCCAAACTACCCCACCAAGCCAATGAAAGGACTTTGAGTTACATTAGTCCCTCTACACGGTGGATCTTCAGGGGCGTGAATGAGTGAAAAATGAAGTCGCACTATACAGCTACTCTAGGGCTTTTGGCGACGGACCTCGAAATTTTGAACCAAGTGACGAGGACGACACCTGAGCTGGCCCACCCCACTCCTAACTTACGCACCACACCACGGGGTCTTCAATGGCACTAGGATTCGAGCTCAGGATACGCCAGTCACGAGTTCCTGACAATAACCACTCGGCTACCACGGTCGCATGGGAAGCTGAAAGTCCTCTCATTAACGAGGTGGGGAAGTTAGGAGAGGGTGATGCCAACTCAGGTGTCATCCTCGTCACTTGATCTTGGTCCATCTCCAATAGTCCACGTGTTGCTTTAGAGTGCGACGGTAATAAACAGCAACTCATTCACTAAAGCACATTCTATGTTCAAGAAAGAAAAGGGGAGGGGGAATATTTAACTGGTTTTAAAGAACATTGTTTAGTAATAATATTCGAACAAAAACCCTTCCTGAACTTCTTAGTTATATATAATAATTTTCTCTCGATTCAGTCTTCTTCGATTACACAAATAACTCCACCAAGATCTCAATTCCACAAAGTTCTAACTGATCATGCTCTTTTTAAAAAAAGAAAAAGGAGAAATTTTTTCATTCGTGTCTGAACCAGAACGTAATCAGATTAGATATTAATCATGGTATAACCATAACAATCTAAAATCTTCTTTTTTTTTAAAAGAAAAAAAAAGGATTCTAAAGGTGTGCAAGAAGTGCAAATAGAATCATAAAATCCACCAGACTCTCTCGAACAGGTTAAACCACTTTAAATTCTCAACCACCTCCCATTTCGTGTGACATGTTTATTCAAAGCTTCCGAAATCTTCGCTGACGACGCTTCGACACGATGTGCTTCAAAAGAAGAAAGAGAGGTCACATTGAATGTGACAGTGCGCAATTCGACAATCCATTACGAGTGCGTTAAATATACTGAGGTGCGTAGGCGGGTTACAAAGCAAACCTTACCTGACACAGTGGCATGTCTTCCTTTTGGTTCGACTAGAGTTATATCAGTAATTGGTTCTTTGAATTGTGAATTTCAATTTACGACCCAAGAAAAATCACGGCTGGGTTAGAAAAGGAAGTGAAGTAATGAATGTGTGATCTTTGGAAATTTCAAAGCGGCTGATATTTCTCAAGAGAGAACTGGTTTTTAACTCAAGACCAGTTTCTGATTTAGTTTGTCTCCAGATTTAAACGCAAAATTAACTGTATGGCATTTTGTAAAAATTATATCTTACTCTTTTTTCATAATGAAATATTTTTTTCTTTCAAAAAGCAGTATGTGTATAACAATTAGTCAGTATAGAGAAAGAAAAAAAAATTTTTATTTGATAGTTTTTTATTAAATTACTTTTATTGTAGAGTATTTCCTTTTTATTTACTTGAAGTATTAAACAATGAATAAATCAGACTAAATTCCAGGAATTTGGACTCTGATTCATGCAAAATGTAGCACTAACGTATTATGTTCTGTATACACAGTTCTTAAAAATTAAAAGGTGAGCTGTTTTTGAGCTTCTGATTGAAATTCCGAATAGAAAAGCCACCGCAGTAGCCTAATGGTCAAGGATTCATAGCTTGCGTGTCATAAGTTCGAACCTAGTACTGCTGAAGATCCACCGTGTTGGGAGCGATGTACTTTAAATCTGTTGAGACCTCAAACGTCCTCCCGTTGGTGTGGTGTGGTAGTTTGGATTGATTGATTGAATATTAACGTCGCACTGTTCAGCTACACGAGGTCTTTTGGCGACGGACCACGTAATTTTGAACCTTGGTCAAGTGACGTGGACGACACCTGAGCTGGCACCCCCTCTCCTAACTACCACACCACACCAACGGGAGGATGTTTCAGCTCTCGACAGATTTAACGTGCATCGTTGCCCTACACGGCGGGTCTTTAGTGGTACTGGGCTCGAACTCGTGACAAGACAAGCCACGGTCCGATACCTATACCACTCGGCTACCGGGGCCACGTGGTAGTTTGGAGAGAGGGTGTCAGGACACGTCGACCACGAGTTCATGACCATAATCACTAGGCTACCATGGCCTGCCTTTTGGTGCAATTTTAATCAAAAAAATAAGTGAAAAAAAATGTTTGTAAAAAATAGCTGATTAAACACAATCTCTATAATATTTTAAACGTCAAACAAAACAGGATATCGGGGTCTTTTCACCGTATTAAACGCAACAAATTTTTAATTTCTTATTTTTCATCTAAAATTATAATTTCTTTTATCACTCAAATTCCCTTATCAAGAAAATTGTAGTGATAATTGGAATATTTTTAGTTTGGTTACTGATTATATGAAGTGCGGAAAATTTATAATTTAAAACTTTTATAGTTTTTTTTTCTTAGCCTGAACGTAGAATTAATTCTTGTAAAACTTTTTTGCTGATCAGAGTTTTATCAAACCTTCAAGATGTATCAATTAATGTGATTTTTGTGTGAAAAAAAATGAAATGCTATATTATTTTCACTATGAGTTATTTCGCATGAGTTACTTTTTTTTTTTAAAAAAAAAGTCATTCATTTTCGCAACCTAAATTGTTATTTTCTTAAAACATGCACACTATATAAGAAAAATCTCCCTCTCTCTCTTCCCTTTATATACACATAAATCTTATAAAGGAAAGCAATAAATAAAAATATAACAATACAGTCAAAAATAAAATAGCTGCTGTAGTATAATAGCAACTCTTAGCCTGAGGAACTAAGATTGTTAACATTTATAAAATCTTATTCTTACAATATATATATATATATAGTCTTATAAAATAAATTTTAGATGTTCTGCATTCTTCAATTTAATAAATTCAAAACCTTTGAGAATAATATACATTATTTTTAGAAGGAAAAAAACACACATTTACACCATATATCCTTTTAAAAAATAAAGATATATGATCTACGTCACCTTTTTCTAAGATCAGTTATGACTTCACTCTTTTTTTTCCAAGAGCATGTTTTTAGTGTGATTCATTAAAAATATAATGTAACAAAACAACGTACATCATTAATGATGCAGGACACCTACTTCCTAATCTTCACCATGATTTCATATTCAGGTTGCGGCTGAAAACAAGATCACACAGACAGACAATGAAAACCTGACAGCCCAGTCAAAGATCTTTCTTTTCTAAAATAACTAGACAAATTTTTTAATAATTTCCCACAGCGTCGTTTTAACACTTCAACTAATGAAACCATGTCTACGTTTTTCAGGAACAAGTTTTAGATTCAAGAAGTGCTCTTAACCCTGGCTTATACCTTTACCCTCAATTGACCCTGCTATTTTTATAGAAGAATAAACGTTACAATGTTTTCTAACATTACTTACTAATCAATGAACCTTTATATAATTTTAAAAATAACTATTTCTCGATTGTATCTCCAAAATTTATGTAATTATATTTTCTTAAAGAATATTTGTACTTTCATGTACAACAGATGTACTGCAAAGGGTGAAAAAAGGAACACAATGTGAACTTTATGTCATCTATTTATTGTTAAAATATTTTATAAATTAATTGTTTACAAAAGTTTAAAATAAGTGTGTAAGGAAGGTATATGAGATAAGACACAATCTTTTTAGTCGCGAAGAAAAATATAATTTAAATTATGGGTTCATTTACAAAATGTAAAAGTGTAATAAAATTTTTTTTTTTAAATTTCACTTTTCAATTACTTTTTTTTTCTATTTCTTCATTACAATCAAATTTACTTCAGCTGATCCACAGTTGATAATAAAACGCGTTCAAATATAACTTTTTAACCACAATTTTAAAAAAGTATTATTTTTGTACAAATAACAAATATGTCTTCAAGGTTTAAATGAATTATAACTTAAAAAGTAAATATTTCTTGTAAAAATTGTGAGTCTTATAAAAAAAAAAAATTTAAAAAAAATATCACGATTTTTTTAAAAATTATAGTTTATAAACTTCGCCTTTTAATATTGTAAGGTGGGTGAATGAAAAATATGTAATTTTAACGGTATAAAATTAACATGTATTAAAATTATAAAATTTCACAAAATTTAATTTTTATATTGTCATTTTAAAAAGTATGAGCACAAATTTTGAGAAAATATATAAATAATAAAGATGGCCAAGAAAAATTTATACACATGATTTGTGTATGAAATTGATTAATATGAAGACCTAATAAGAGACATGATTAATAAGAACATTGTTCAAGGAGATCATTGACTTGATTTTTAAAAAAAATTGTAAATATTATAACATTTTTACATTTTGTATTTATGATTTTCTTTAAAAAAAATGTTTTCGCTGAGCGTATTTGAAAATTTAACATTCATAGTTGTTTCCTTAGTGTGTCCCTATTTAATTTAATTGCAAAATATTATTCCGATTTAAAATGCTAAATAGTTTTTCTTCCCTCCGCATCATGTGGCCCCTGTAGCCTAGGGGTTATGGTCCCGAACTCGTGGCTGAAGTGTCGTGGGGTGGAGTCCTGACGCCGCTAAAGCCCCGTCGTGAAGAGTGGGGCCAATGCACATTAAATCAGTCGAGTCTCCCGTTGGTGTGGTAGTAAGGAGAGGAGGGTGCTAGCTCAGGTGTTGTCCTCGTCAATCGACCGATGTCCGTCGCCAACAACCCTCATGTTGCTTCATAGTGCGAAGTTAATATAACTCTCACTCTTGCGCGAGATTTTTTTCCTCGATTAAAATCCCTTATAGTTTTAAATGTAGGTTTTTGTTTATATACTGAAATCAGGTTTTATTGTTATTTTCAAAACTAGCTGAAGTACCCCATCTTCGCACGGGTTAATATTTTTAAAATAACATATTATTCTTAATACAATAGCTGAATCGTAAGGCTGTAAAACTCAAAACAAAACAACGTATAGAAAAATGTTAAATAATTTTTTAATAAGCTCATTTATTATTTATCTAAAACGCCCTTTAAACCCTCGCTACGTCCCTTGTTGGTCGATTTTCGTAAAACCCCTTTTGTAGCGTATCTCTTGTCCATGAAAAGAGCGCACAAGCTCAATTTCAAGTCTGTAGGTCTAAAAGTTCAAGAAGGTAAATATTTATCTGTAACGTCCCTTAAGCCCTCGTAACGCACTTTGGGGATCAATTCAGGTAAAAAAGAGAACCTCCTTCATAGAAGGGCGATATACCCTGCACCCCCACATCGTGGGGGGACCCAGGGTTCTAGGGGCCTAAAGCCTGAATGCTACCAAGTACCTTTGTAAAATCCAACTTGGAGGCCCAAAACCTGACTTTGCAAGGGGTCCCAAATGTTATCCGTTACGCCACTGACCCCCACCATATAACTCCCTTGATCGCACTGGGACTCGTTTCTGAGTTTAAGGTATCCGACTACGTACGGAACCGTGATTTTGCAAAAGCCTATAAATGGATAATATTCATGATATTTAGTGTCACTTAGATTAGAAAACGTATATAACATTGTTTTAAAAATATTATAACAATAAAAAATTATTTAAGAACAGTATTTTGACAAAAAATGAACATAGAATGACCCATTTTCAAAACATTTTCCTTTTGTGAAAAATGCTTCTATTATAATATTTTGCCTGTATATAGCTCAGACCTCTGTACACAGAGGCTCAACTAGAATTTTTGAAATGTATAACTTAGAAGTGGGATTTATTTATATTTTACTACAGCAGAGGGGAGAAATTTTAAGAAAAAAACGCTGATTATGATTTCAATTAGTAGTAACTCTGAAAATAATGTGAATTTTTCAAAAATCCTTGTTCAGACTTTCTGGGGAAGTCTTTACTTTATATAAGCAAAATATTATTATTATAGAAGCATTTTTTATAAAAGGAGAGCATTTTGAAAAAAGGTTATTCTAAGTTAATTTTTTGGTAAAATATACTGTATTTTAATAATTTTTTTTGTCATAATGTCTTTAAAATAATTTTATACATGTATTCTAATCTAAGTGACACTAAATATCATGAAAATTATCAATTTATACGCTTTCTTAAAATCACGGTTCCGAACGTAGTCGGATACCTTAAGCGGTATGCCTATTGTTTTATAATATATATTAATTACACATTTATATAGACTTCAATAAAATACCATTCCGAACTCCATTGCGATTTTACGTAAAATTTTAATCCCATCATTTACAACAATTCTTTTTACACGAGGGGCATTATAGTAAAACCACAGAATCAATTCATACTCACATATATTCAAAATAAAAATAAAAGAAACCACTCAAAACTAATTACATCTATTCTTATCCTCAATGTTTCCAAGAAAAAAAAACTGAGTACAAAAAAAACGTGGAAAAAAACCGAAAGTTCTTAATTGCATTCGGAACCCGATTTTATTGCTTCAAAATCCACGACACACAATCACTCCAGGTGCGGGGTATTATTCAATTTTACGCCTCAAACTCGAATACCTAATTGCTTCGAATTGCAAAATACCATTTTCACCACTCTTGGCGGAAAAAAAAAATTCCTCGCACAATTTCAAGGTCTGGCAAAGATCGCTTTTAGAACTTAATTGAAGGAACAAATTTTCCCGATCTTTTGGCGTGCATCTTGGGACTTAACGTGAACAACTGGATGCGAACAATAAACCGGTTTTGTGTTCATTTTATTTGGATATTTTTTCTGCTCCGCTTACATTAAACGATGCTTTTAGAAATCATTATGATTTTCCACCGCATGATGATAGGGAAGTAGTCGTCCGGCTACATTCAGGTATCCATGTAAAAGGCTCTTTTACAAGCAGATGGGGGGAAAAGATAAGAAATCGTTTGAAAGAGAAGAGTTCTATTTTAGATGGAGAAGTGCTTTTAAGTTGGAATTAAATGTAGGTAGGGGCTCTTTATTGTGTGAGAGTTATTGTTCACACCTATCTGACACATTTTATTCGAACTTAACTACAACCTGTAGGGGTTAGAGAAATGTAATGTATTCAACGTTTATAAAGAGATGAGCGTATTCTGTTTGATTGTAAAATTTTAATTGTTTGGGAGTTTTCTTGTGGTGTTGACTATAAATAGTCGCAGAACGCGGAAATGAAATGTTATTAATGTTGATCGAAGAGATATATTTACAATAGTATAAAAGAAATCATATCTTTTATTATTTTATATAGGTTAAGTAAGTGAAATTGTATCACAGAATGGAAAGTGAAACTCACCTAAAAGTTTCAGATCAACTTAATTAGTAACAGAAATATATGTCGCAGGAAAATGACGAAATTAGGAATTTCACGAAATCCCTAAAGAATAGGATCAATTGATGGGAGATGTTAAAATAACGTCTCTTCAACGTCATTTTCACGATGAAAGTAAGTGATTTTATCAAACCTGAACTGTTTCAGTGAAATGATGAAATGAACTAGTCAGGATTTGCATTGGCAAAATGCTGTCCAGGGGGGGGAGACACCTGGAGGGTCGAGTCCATGTACTTCCTAACCATACAGGTAGTACTATCGATCCCCTAAATATCAACTCCATATCCTTAAAAAAATAGCACCATAGGATTAACATAGGGATTGATATTTTAGTGCGTAAGCAACCGAGAGGAAAGATGCTATAAGTCAAAAAAT
>BMAV01023901.1:0-55754 GCA_019973955.1 Trichonephila inaurata madagascariensis
TATCAATAACTAACACGCCTAAACTCAATTCCAATAATAACTCAGATCCTAATATTAAATAGTCAATCCTACCTTAACTTCGATTGCTGATCCAAACTTAATGGAAGTTACGTATTTACTCGAGTGCAATGGTATGCACCTTGACCTAAAGGCTCTATCTTCGGGATAACCTCTGTTGGCTGTCACTTCACAATTGAATCACGCACTCTCTTAACATTCCCCAAATTGCCACCTCACTTACTCTAACTTCTGATATTTAAAAGCTTTCTAATTTGAATCTTTTATTCACGTTTCACTTCTTGGGTTTTGGTTGGAAAAGAGTTGCCATTAATTCCGGTCCCAAAAGAAACCAAAGGACATGTTAATGAAAAGACGCGTGAGCCTGTCACAATTCAAGTTTGTCACATTGGAAGAAATTTTCGGAAAAAAAAATATCTCGGATGAAACATCGAATTTATAATCGATAAAATTTTTAAAAATTTACAAAACTAACATTAAAATTTTCGAATTGAACCATTTTATTAATTTTTTTGAGTCTTCATTCATTCGCGAACATATACACACTATCATTTAATTTATATATATAAAAATGGATGTTTGTATATATGACCTCGCTTCACTCCAACACCGTTCAACCGATCACTATGAAAATTAGCATGTATATGTATTTTTTGTGGAAAAGGTTTACGTGCTATTTTCTTTGTTGCAGCTCCCCACCAGGAAGCGCTACAGCCAATCAACTCCTCCACCGTTCAATCAATCGTCAAGTCGCGAACATGGTCGTAAAAAATGATGCCAACTTGGCTCTATCACCAACATTTCGCTGTGTTTCCATTGAATCGCCTTTATAATGTAAGGAACGGAGTTGCTTGCGAACATTACAAATTTAGCATAAAATAAATACAACAGAAAGTAATATTAATGTATTACACATCAATATATAAATTATATTTACTCTATTTTAAGCGTTCATTACACAAAATATATAAAAATTTGTTACTTTTGCTGAGGAGAGATCATCTTAGGAAGGTGGTTTCAAAAATAGACCCCTAAGAGAGTTACGGGGCGCTATAAATTTAAAAAAAATTCTTTTTATAAGCTATTAGATCTACAGACTTAAAATTTAACAAATATGGTCTTTTTGTTCAGCTGAGATATGCAAAAAGTTTAATTTGTTTAATTTGCAATTCACGTAAAATTAACTGATTAAAAACTTCTTTATCCTTCAATCTGTATTGTTTAATTTTTCAATTCACCCGTGTGAAGAATGGGTATACCAGCTAGTAATTTATACTTAAATAAATCGAACAAAAAGGCATTATGCGCCAACTTTTCCAATTTTCACAATTTTCTGATATTCTCTCTCTCTCTCTGCCTTATCGCATAAAGCATAAAATAGGTTAGGATTCAATGAAAATACTATAACCACATTTACAAAAATAAAAAGGAATAACACAAATTCTAATATTGTTATCGCATGGTTTAGTGAGGAAAAGTTTTCTTATTCAAATTAGGAATATACATTTTTCTCACCATCTTTCTAATAATCTTCTCTCTCGCATTATTAAATCATCCAAAACAAGTTTTTCCCTTTAAATCTTTTTTTTAACATTTCTTCTTCTGCTCCACATAAACGCACAAAGGAAAAATCTTCCGCAGCTTATTTATATTTAATAAGCTCCAGCCCTTTTTTGTCCCTTAGTTTTTTCCACAATAAAGGTTGCCAACGGCAATCAGTCAGAGAAGTTGGGACCATGAAAAATGCATCTAGCAATCAAAAGAAAACGCAGTGCTCTGACTTCTTTATATTGTTTTAGTCATTGTTCTTTTTCATCACCTCCTCGAATGCGAAACAACTTCTTCCACAAGATTTTTTTGTGGCTACAGGCCATTTGATTATAGAAAAGATGTACTGCCAAATGATATACTGGAAATACAGTCGAACCTCTATATAACGAACCTCTATATAACGAATTTTTCTATATAACGAACATTTTCCTGGAAACTTGAACTTTTCACGATTTTCTTCGTAAAATAACATCTCTATAGCGAAGTGATTTTTTCTATGTAACGAACTTTTTCTTCTGTGATTCAGTTTTTGCTCTCCTATTTTAAAAGTATTTCTGAAAAAATTTCAAGTTATTTTTTCTTTGACACATTTTATGGTGGTAATAAATCTTGAACTGGTTTTATTAGATCCTAACTCACCGAGAGCAATAGAGTTCTGGACGTTTCATCCAAGAAGTGCAACCCTTAATCCCCATTGCCCAGTTCACTAGAAATATCTTCGATATCCTTCCTCTTTCACCCTCAGTGGAGTTGTCCCGTGTCTCTGTGTTTTAATTATAAAATAATGTATATTTAATGTTACTTGTATGCTTTAAATTATAAAATGTCCTTAAAATTCATTAATTTTAGTATAAAATTATTTTCTTAATATTGAAAATACAGTTAATTCTTCGACATTTTTTTCTTGTTTTCCTTGCAATTCTTCTTTCTTTCTTTCTTTCTTTTTTTGATGGGTAAGATATATAAAATAAACATGTATTAATTTAAAAAAGGGTGTGAATAATTTTTTTAATATATAGTGTTTATGAGTTTAAAGTTCGTTTTATGTGGTTTATAAAGTATATTAAAAGATGAACCTCTATATAACGAATTTCCATATAATGAACTTTTTTCCGGGATTTATCAACTTCGTTAGATAGAGGTCCAACTGTATTTAAATTCAAAAATATTTTTTTTTAGTAAGAAGAGATAGATAAAAGTAAACTTATCTCGACTTCCTTATTCATTTAATAATAAGCAGCGCAATGATAATAAAAATGATCACATTTTATTGGTCCCTTCTAATTTGTTGATTAAATTATTTTCTACTTCTCTCTGTATAAAAAGTTTTTTTGTGATTCTTGGTAAATTTATTTATGTTTAAGATTCAGTGGTTTATTGATCAAGTTTGTCTTGCATCCCCGATACATTCTGTCAGTATTTTGTATATTATAATTTAATTATGTAAAGTAATCTTCTCATCATAAATTATTAGATAAAACAACGAGATTAATACATTGAGCTCAGTAATTTTTTGTGTTTGTGATTTGTTATGACTGCGGCACTCTCTTAGAATCCCATCGAGTTAGATTATACAGAAACGGAAAATAAACCTACGGAATTGCCAAAATTTATTTTTCAGTTACCGTTCAACTTACAACTCATTATTATTTTCATTGCAAAATTTTGGATCAAATTCAAAGTAATCAAATTAATTTCACAATTCTAAATATCAATAACAAATTCACCAAATCCTCTAAAGAAATTGGGATATCCTTAATAAATTTCAAAGTTAAGGTATCCGACTACGTTCGGAACCGTGATTTTAAAAAAAGCGCATAAATGGATAATTTTCATGATATTTAGTGTCGTTTAGATTAGGATACATGTATGAATTGTTTTAAGGACATTTTGACAAAACAAATTATTTAAATACAATATTTCAGCAAAAAATGACCTTGGAATAACATTTTTTCAAAATGTTCTCCTTTTGTGAAAAATGCTTGTATTCTAATAATATTTTGCCTGTATATAGCTCAGACCACTAGACAGAGGCTCTACTACGAATTTTGAAAAATTTACATTATTTTCAGAGTTACAACCCGATGAAATATATAATGATCGGCGTTTTTTTCGTAAAATTTCTCCCCTCTGTTGTCGTAAAACATGGATAAACACACTTCTAAGTGATATATTTCAAAAATTCTACTTGAGCCTCTGTACGGAGGTCTGAGCTATTTACAGTCAAAATATTAATATAATAGGAGTATTTTTCACAAAAGGAGAATATTTTGAAAATGAGTCATTCTATGTTCATTTTTTGTCAAAATATTGTAAAATAATTTTTTATTGCAATACTATTCTTAAAACAATTTTATATACATTTTCTAATTTAAGTGACACTACATATCATAAATATTATCCATTTATACGCTTTTTCAAAATCATGGTTCCGAACGTACTAGGATACTTTAAACAAAAAAAAGTTTAAGGAAATTAAATTACGATACTGACAAATAAATTAACTTGATTAATATAATCTCTCTCTCTAAAACAATTTTACATTACAGAAAGTGACTCTAAATAGGCTTATTTCAAACTGGACTAGTTTAAACAGGTTATATTTAAAATATTTTTGTCGAATGCTATCATTAATTCTAGAGGCATTGTGGAAAAACCTAGGGACCTAGATTACAAGCGACCAAACAATTCGTAATATTTTCCCTATTTTTCAACACCATGTGATAAGTAGATCCATAATGAAGATTAATAAGTTCCACATGTGGAAACTGAAAGCACTGTAATTTTTCAAATCATAATTTCAATGTTCAGTATTTCCTCCTCTGTAGAAATGAATTGAATCAATGTTTGAATTTATTAGATTTGATGACACGAGAAACTCAAATATACAAAAATTTTGGTATGTTACAATTCACTTTTTTGTAAGTTTATTTTACTATTTATGTCTTTTATATACAGTGACATAACTAATTTTAAATTAATTTTTTTATGTTTTTAAATTCGGGAGGGGGGGGGGAGACATTTATTGTTTGGTGAAAACACTGAAAACGGTTGGTAAGCCATCATCGTTATTAGAGCATTTTTTCTTTAAATAGCTAACCTTAGCGACATTCCCACCAGTGCATCGAAAAATATATTTCTCCAATATACAGGGGAAAAAAGTTTTATTTTTACCAGTTTTATTAAAAGAAAAAAAAAATTCTCCAATACTATAATAAATTCTTATATTATTCAATTTCATACTATTAGCTCACACTCTATCTATATTTATTTATTTATTTATTTATCTTAGTGGAATTTTCTATCGTTCATAAAATATATTTTAAAGCACTCCATTGAGCTGAAATTTTATATACATGATTATTTTGGATGACAATACAATAATTTAATTGTAATTAATAAAAATTAATTGATTAAAACTAATTATTTAAAGAATTACAAATACACAGCCACTTTGGAATCCTTTTTGGCGACTTGTGTCAAAACTTGAAAATATTTTTTTTTTCTCACGTTTTAAACCATTCAGTTGAACTGATATTTTATATACACGATTGTTTTGGATGACAATACGATACTTCAATGGTAATTAATAAAAATAATTACATAATTTTTGACTCTGTCACTATGTATATACATATTTTATTAATTGTAACTTTTTTTAATAAAAGTAGCTAAAATAAAAATTTTCTTTGTTGATCTAAGTAGGTTTACTTAATTTTTTTATGCATATTACTTGTTCGTTTCAAATTGGTTTATAATTCATTTTTTTTAGACTTTAAGTAGATTTCTTGTGTACCGACAAGTATAACACAAGGCTTACAAACGTAAGTCAATACTCAATCAATAGTTGTAGGAAGTTTCAAGTAGAAGGATACAGGCACAAATGGGAATCCAAAGGGAAAAGAAACAAGAATGGATGCAAATACAATAAATACAGAATAAAATACAAGATTGCTCACATGCAAACAGAGGCATTCAGTAATTAAAATTATACAATGGGGAAAGTTTGGAAACATGTGTCATCATAATAAGATTTTCAAAATCCAAGTACACACATACAATACACATACAACATATACATACATACAAATACATATTGTTACGTAGATCCGAGGTTCGAGGATTTTATGCCAATCAGTCGCAAAGAACAAGACAGTTCTTTAAGAGCGATGAGAATTTATTGTCGAAAATCCAATCCTTGAGAGAAATACAGGATTCAGCAACAATATTCACAGAATAAATTTCAAGAGATCTTCACGCCTTCAGCAGCACTCAGACACAATTATCGGTGTCTGAAATACACGTATAGATTATTCTAAAGCAATTGCTCGTTCAACTGCCGAAGTAATCACTAATCGCTTTAACAATCAGAGCAATACTAACTGATCACTGGTCAAAACCAGACTGGCTGTCTTTCGGCGAGCATCTCTTTATATTCCTCGCGAATAATTCGAGAAAGATCCACTTGCGTCATAAGTCTTGAAATTAGTGGGTTTCTCTACTAATTTCTAGAAGAATCCAGAGGGTCCCGAACTCACCAAAACTGGTCGCCAACATGATCGACAAGTCAACAAAATGGTCGCCAAGTCGCCAACTTGGTCGCTAAAAATGACGCCAACTTGGCTCTATCGCCAAGATTTCGCAAAGTTCCCATTAAATCACCATTATAACGTAAGGGACGGCATTGCTTCTGAATATTACAATTTCAAAGCAAATTAAATCTAATTCAGACTAAGATAAAGACATTACACATCCAAATACAAATTATTTACGCTATTTTACACAAAATTCGTAACAATATATACATATACACACAGACATATAGAGGAATGCAAATACTCACATATACATATACGTATAGTAAATGTTAACAAACAAAAAAAATTACAATCTAAATAATATGGGAAAAAATGCTATTAATGCATGCATGGAACGATGTAAGAGATTTACTCTGAACAAAGGCAGACAAAGGAGGAGGCCACGCTATATAGTTCTATTGTAGGCAATTCATGAGTGTACGTCTTTCGGAAGTGAATTTAGTACAAACAAGTATATCGAACGCTTGACATTGTCTTCGATAAAAGACATCTTTACTCTGGTTATATCAAACATACAAACTGAAAATACATTATTTACTCCCTCGTCTGTCGTATTTAAAGTAAGAAAATTACACTCTTACTTTTTAAAAATTAGTATAAATTAAGCGAAATGCTAAAGCTATTTCCATAAAACCTTCAATGAACCGAAGTAGAAAATCAAATAGCATTTTTATGCCAAGAGACTTATGTTTGTTTTGGATTCCAATTAAAACATTATTTAATAACAGATTAAGGACACATTATTTCGAAAAAATGTGGAAAGTAGAAATAATAATAAGGTTGTTAGAGGGAAAAATCAAATTTTCCGCTAATTGGAAGAATAACTAAACCACGAAAACGGTATAAGAAATGCTGATATGAACCACATTCAATTCGAATTTCTTCCAGGGAAAATTCCAAAAAACCCAAACATCGTGTTGCCATTTCCTTCCTTTTTAATTATTATCATTATCGTCTTTTATTATGATTTAATTACCTCAGTTAAGATGCACATCATTAGGGAAAACATAAATTACAAATTTTTTATCCGTGTGTATGACATGGAAGCAGGAAAACTTAATAAAACATAAATAAATTCAAAGCATCAAAATGTTAGCAAAAGTACACCGCTTATTTAGTGGTCCTTCGGCTTAAATTCTTAAAAAATAATAAGTTTCCAAGACAACCACCTTTTTCTATCTTAAGTTACATGTCGAAATGAAGAACACGCATATTTTGAGAAATGAAATACTTTACTTTCATTTATAATTGGAAGATATTTCTCAAGAAGGAAGAGTCATTATCCAAAACTTCACTCATTAATGAAAAATAATGCATTAAAAATATTTCCGGAACAGCTCTAGAATCAAATGATCGCCTTATTAAAATTAAAAACAGAATTTTCTAGAAACTCGTTATTACTTTCTTATCTCCTTTTTACTTTTAAGTAGAACTCTGAAAATATCTCATTAATATGCTTTTGAAATTGTAGATTTGACTGAAATGCTATAAATAAGCTAATAAAAAAGTAATGATTAGAAATAATGAAGCAAATTTTAATACAGTCGGACCTCTACATAACGAAGTCGCTAAATCCCGAAAAAGTTCACTATATGGAAAATTCGTTATATAGAGGTTCATCTTTCAATATATTTTATAAACCGCATAAAACAAAATTTTAAATTCATAAACACTATAAATTAAAAAAAATAATTATTCACACTTTTTAAAAAATTAATATAGGTTTATTTTATATAACTTACCCATCAAAAAAGAAAGAAAGAAAGAAAAACTGCAAGAAAAACAAGAAAAAAAGAATGTCGAATACGCTTGTATTTTTAATCTTAAAGAAAATAATTTTACATTAAAATTAATGAATTTTAAGGACATTTTTATAAGGTGAAATTATACAATTAATATTAAACATACATTATTTTATAACTTGAGAACGCAGGGACACTAAGACAACTCCACTGAGGGTGAAGGGACATCAGTGTTTCTAGTGAACGCTGGACAGTGGGGGTTACGGGTTACACTTCTTGGATGCCGGCGTCCAGAACTCTATTGCTCTCGGCAGGTTAAAATCTAATGAAACCAGTTCAAGATTTATGACCACCATATGGAAATGTTGTAAAGAGACTAGCAGCTTGAAATGTTCCAGAAATACTTTAAAATAGGGAGAGAAAAAAATTGAATCACGAAAGAAAAGAAGTTCGTTATATAAAATACACTTCCTTTATAGAGGTTACTTTACGAAGAAAATCGTGAAATGTTCAAGAGTTTTCAGGAAAAGAGTTGGTGCCATAGAAGTTCAACTGTATATTCTTTAATAATATGAAATGCTAAAAAAATATAATTGGAATATGTTTAAAGTCGAAAGTCGCGTAGTCATGGTTACGAAATCGTAGACGGCGTCGTCGAGTTGCCTATCCTGGTATTACTGAAGACCGTTCCCCGTCAAAGGAAGAATACACGCTAACAGTCGAGACTCAAAGTCCTCGGGTTGGCATGGTGTGGAAGCTTGGAGAGTGGGATACCAGCTCAGGAGTCATTCTCATCATTGTATCGAGGTTTAGAAAGAGATGAGGTTCATCACCATCGTCCAGTTTACTAAGTTAATAAATATTAAAATAAATCGAGTTTTCTATAATTTCTCCATCAGTATATGTTCAAGCAAGTACTTACGGTCTAGCCATATTAACTCTTTAACGTTGTGACGGGGGCTTTTATCGCGCCTTTTCACTAATCTTGGGGAATCTCTTTAGGGGCCAGAATGACATTTCAATCCAACCTTCTCGAGAAAAGCGCGGTATTCAGATTAGTGAATGATTATATATATATTGGAGCTTTTACACCCGCGAGGCGGTCGGCTGGAGAGTATTACAGAAGCCATATAGAAGTCGGTTAGAAGCCAGAAAGTGAATAGAAGCTGAATCAAGTAGGATAATAATAATATATAGAAGATTAATATTAAAGGAATAAAGTACAAGAGGGATATAAAGCTTGGTTTACTTTGATCGCCGTGAGATCGGTAAGCGATTGATCATTAAATTTGAGTATTATAGAGCGGACTCTAGATAGTTAAGGAATCGATAGATAAAGATTCGGTGGTTAATTTATCATAAAGATAGTGGTAGGTTTAATGCGCTATTTGTGCTTTAAGAATTGTTCATTACGTCATATGATCGTTTTCCTCTAAGACTTGTGTAGCATTGATTAATATGTATTGTGATATAATAAACTAGATTTATTATGGAAGGTTCGAGAGTGGTCAATCATTTATCCCTACAAATCCCCAGATCGCGTGGATGAAGAGATGATACCCCGGAATTGCGGAATCACAACGCGTGTACTCGAATAAATTCGTGCCCGCTAAACATGCCAAAAGCTATTGCACATTTAGGGTATAAATTCGAGTGCGGTCGTATTTTATGCTGCTTCAGTTCTACACGCGGAATCCTAAGAGTGAACGTCGTCTACACTTGTGAGACTGATTGCGATCTGGCGCGTCGTGATATCATAAGTTTAAATAAAGTTAGATTAAGTTTAGATAAACATATATTATAAAAAACTATTCTTTTATTTGCTAGATATTAGCATTTGGAACGCATATGTGTTGTGTAAAAATGGAGCTGAAAAAAAATTAGATTCCAGAAGCAAATTAACAGAAAGGCATATACTGAATTATCATAGTGATACAAATATAAAACAAGTAATAAAAAAAAATTTAAGTCAATTTCTACTTAGATCAACAAAGAAAATTTAATTTAGTTACTTTTTATTCAATAGTTACAATTAATATAAATATGTATATACATGTGACAGAATCACAACATTAAGTGGTAATCCATTTTTATTCATTAACATTGCAGTATCATATGGTCATTTAAAACAATCATGTCTATAAAATTTCAGTTCAACTGAATGCCTTAAAACGTATGAAACCAAC
The DNA here is from genome assembly GCA_019973955.1 of Trichonephila inaurata madagascariensis. Classification (NCBI taxonomy): domain Eukaryota; kingdom Metazoa; phylum Arthropoda; class Arachnida; order Araneae; family Nephilidae; genus Trichonephila; species Trichonephila inaurata. Next base: position 10,096 of record BMAV01023901.1, read on the forward strand.
GTGGCTGTATCTGAATTTTTTTAAATAATTAGTTTCAGTCAATTAATTTTAATTAATTATAATAAAATTATCGTATTTTTACCCAAAACAGTAGTGTATAGAAAATTTCAGCTCAAATGAGCGCTTTAAAATGTGAGAAAAAACACCTTTTCAAGTTTTGACACAAGTCGCCAAAAGTGATGCGAACATAGCTGTGTCTGTAATTTTTTAAATAATTAGTTTCAGTCAATTAATTTTTATTAATTATTATTAAAGTACCGTATTGTCATCCACAACAATCGTGTCTATAAAATTTCAGTTCAACTGAATGCTTTAAAACGTGAGAGAAAAAAAATTTAAGTTTCGCCATATGTCGCCAAAAGGGTCACTAAGTCGCCAAAAATTATCCCAACTTGGCTGTATTTGTAATTCTTTGAATAATTAGCTTAAGTCAATTAATTTTTAATAATTATAGTTAAATTACTGTACTGTCATTCAAAAATCATGTATAAAATTTCAGCTCAATGGAGCGCTTTAAAATGTATTTCATGAACGATTAAAAATTCCACCAAGATAAATAAATATAGAGAGAGTGTGAGCTAATAGTAGGTATTGAAAAAAAAATCGGGTAGACCAAAATCTTCTGAAATTCTATAACTAACGGAATGTCATGTTTTCCTGGTTTAGTTTGGTCAACACCTAAAAACAAAACCCCCACAAAATACTGCGCCGGTGTGAGCTAAAAGAGATAGCAAAGGAAAAAAAAAAGAGTCGTTACATGTGTAATAATTGCAATGTTAGCTAAGTGCTGCACCTTGCTTCCAAAAAATATCTCACAAAGAAAACTTTTTAATAATTTCTTAATATGAATAATATTTTATATATATATAATATATATTTGTAAAAGAAGTATAAGAAAAAATTTGTATTGATAAAAATGTTTCTTTCGAAGCAGCAATCCGAAAATTTAGGTAATAAAAATCGATGTACGTGTAAGAGTGCAATATTCGGCTCATATCTGCAATGCGAATAAAAATCTAAAATTAAAATAAAAATTTTAATTAATTTTGCGTTTTTTTTTTTAAATTTTATTTTAGGCCAAAACAAAAATCTAAAAAAAAAAATTTTTTTTTTAATGAAACACCGGGTTTTTTTTTCAAAAATTTAGTGCATTATGGAGCTAAGACGTTAATAAATACCAAAACAAGTAATATAAAAAAATTATAAGTCAATTCCTACTTAGATCAACAAAGAAAAGATTATATTTTAGCTACTTTTTATTAAATAGTTACAACTAATATAAATATGTATATACATAGGACAAAATCACAACATTAAGTGGTAATTCATTTTTATTAATTGTCATTAAAGTATCGTATTGTCATCCAAAACAATCGTGTCTATAAAATTTCAGTTCAAATAAATGCCTTAAAACGTGAGGAAAAAAAAAAACCTTTTCAAGTTTTGACACAAATCACCAAAAGGATCGGTAAGTCACCAAAAATGATGCCGACGTGGCTATATTTGTAGTTCTTTGAATAATTAGTTTTAATCAATTAATTTGTATTAATTATAATTAAATTATTGTATTGCCATCCCAAATAATCATGTATATAAAATTTCAGCTCAATTGAGCGCTTTTAAAATTAATTTTTTTAACGATTGAAAAGTACCACTTAATGTTTATTGACTCTGTCACTAATGTATATACATATTTATATTAATTGCCAACTATTTAATAAAAAGTAGCTAAAATAAAAATTTTCTTTTGTTGATCTAAGTAGGGTGACTTAATTTTTTTAGTACATGTACTTGTTCTGTTTTCAAATTGGTTTTATAATTCATTTTTTTTAGACTTTAAGTAGATTTCTTGTGTACCGACAGAGTATAACACAAGGCACAAACTGTAAGTCAATACTCAATCGTAGTTGTAGGAAGTTTCAAGTAGAGGATTCACAGGCACAAATGGGAATCCAAAGGGAAAAGAAGCAGTGGATAAAATACAATAAATACAAGAATAAAATACAAAGATTGCTCACACATGCAAACAGGAGCTATTCAGTAATTAAAATTATACAATGGGGAAAGTTTGGAAACATGTGTCATCATAATAAGATTTTCAAAATCCAAGTACACACATACAATACACATACAACATATACATACATACAAATACATATTATTTACACGTAGATCCGGTTCGAGGATTTTAGCATACTTAATCAGTCGCAAAGAACAAGACAGTTCTTTAAGAGCGATGAGAATTTATTGTCGAAAATTCAATCCTTGAGAGAAATACAGGATTCAGCAACAATATTCACAGAATAAATTTCAAGAGATCTTCACGCCTTCAGCGGCACTCAGACACAATTATCGGTGTCTGAAATACACCGTATAGATTATTCTAAAAGCAATTGCTCGTTCAACTGCCAGAAGTAATCACTAATCGCTTTAACAATCAGAGCAATACTAACTGATCACTGAATTCAAAACCAGACTGGCTGTCTTTCGGCGAGCATCTCAGCATATTCCTCGCGAATAATTCGAGAAACTTGCGTCATAAGTCTTGGGGAGTGAGTGGGTTTCTCTACTAATTTCTAGAAGAATCAAGAGGGTCCCGAACTTTCACAAAAACTGGTCGCCAACATGATCGACAAGTCAACAAAATGGTCTACTTCAAAATTCGCCAGCGGTCGCTAAAAAGCAACGCCAACTTGGCTCTATCATGAATTTCGCAAAGTTCCATTAAATCACCATTATAACGTAAGGGACGGCATTGCTTCTGAATATTACAATTTCAAAGCAAAATTAAATCTAATTCGGACTAAGATAAGGAGCATTACACATCCAAATACAAAATTATTTACGCTTCCTTTACACACACAAAATTCGTAACAATATATACATATACACACAGACATATAGAGGAATGCAAATACTCACATATACCTTATACGTATAGTAAATGTTAACAAACAAAAAAAATTACAATCTAAATAATATGGGAAAAAATGCTATTAATGCATGCATGGAACGATGTAAGAGATTTACTCTGAACAAAGGCAGACAAAGGAGGAGGCGCTATATATGTAGTTCTATTGTAGGCAATTCATGAGTGTACACGTCTTTCGGTGAGAATTTAGGTACAAACAGAGTATATCGAACGCTTGACATTGTCTTCGATAAAAAGGAACATCTTGCTCTAGTTATATCAAAAAACATACAAACTGAAAATACATTGTTACTCCTCGTCTCAATCGTATTTAAAGTAAGAAAATTACACTCTTACTTTTAAAAATTAGTATAAATTAAGCGAAATGCTAAAGCTATTTCCATAAAACCTTCAATGAACCGAAGTAGAAAATCAAATAGCATTTTTATGCCAAGAGACTTATGTTTGTTTTGGATTCCAATTAAAACATTATTTAATAACAGATTAAGGACACATTATTTCGAAAAAATGTGGAAAGTAGAAATAATAATAAGGTTGTTAGAGGGAAAAATCAAATTTTCCGCTAATTGGAAGAATAACTAAACCACGAAAACGGTATAAGAAATGCTGATATGAGAACCACATTCAATTCGAATTTCTTCCAGGGAAAATTCAAAAAACCCAAACATCGTGTTGCCATTTCCTTCCTTTTTAATTATTATCATTATCGTCTTTTATTATGATTTAATTACCTCAGTTAAGATGCACATCATTAGGGAAAACATAAATTACAAATTTTTTATCCGTGTGTATGACATGGAAGCAGGAAAACTTAATAAAACATAAATAAATTCAAAGCATCAAAATGTTAGCAAAAGTACACCGCTTATTTAGTGGTCCTTCGGCTTAAATTCTTAAAAAATAATAAGTTTCCAAGACAACCACCTTTTCTATCTTAAGTTACATGTCGAAATGAAGAACGCATATTTTGAGAAATGAAATACTTTACTTTCATTTATAATTGGAAGATATTTCTCCAAAAAGGAAGGAAGAGTCATTATCCAAAACTTCACTCATTAATGAAAAATAATGCAGTAAAAATATTTCCGGAACAGCTCTAGAATCAAATGATCGCCTTATTAAAATTAAAAACAGAATTTTCTAGAAACTCGTTATTACTTTCTTATCTCCTTTTTACTTTTAAGTAGAACTCTGAAAATATCTCATTAATATAGCACAAGAATTATTAGATTTGACTGAAATGCTATAAATAAGCTAATAAAAAAGTAATGATTAGAAATAATGAAGCAAATTTTAATACAGTCGGACCTCTACATAACGAAGTCGCTAAATCCCGAAAAAGTTCACTATGGAAAATTCGTTATATAGAGGTTCATCTTTCAATATATTTTATAAACCGCATAAAACAAAATTTTAAATTCATAAACACTATAAATTAAAAAAAATAATTATTCACACTTTTTAAAAAATTAATATAGGTTTATTTTATATAACTTACCCATCAAAAAAGAAAGAAAGAAAGAAAAACTGCAAGAAAAACAAAAGAAAAAAGAATGTCGAATACGCTTGTATTTTTAATCTTAAAGAAAATAATTTTACATTAAAATTAATGAATTTTAAGGACATTTTTATAAGGTGAAATTATACAATTAATATTAAACATACATTATTTTATAACTTGAGAACGCAGGGACACTAAGACAACTCCACTGAGGGTGAAGGGACATCAGTGTTTCTAGTGAACGCTGGACAGTGGGGGTTACGGGTTACACTTCTTGGATGCCGGCGTCCAGAACTCTATTGCTCTCGGCAGGTTAAAATCTAATGAAACCAGTTCAAGATTTATGACCACCATATGGAAATGTTGTAAAGAGACTAGCAGCTTGAAATGTTCCAGAAATACTTTAAAATAGGGAGAGAAAAAAATTGAATCACGAAAGAAAAGAAGTTCGTTATATAAAATACACTTCCTTTATAGAGGTTACTTTACGAAGAAAATCGTGAAATGTTCAAGAGTTTTCAGGAAAAGAGTTGGTGCCATAGAAGTTCAACTGTATATTCTTTAATAATATGAAATGCTAAAAAAATATAATTGGAATATGTTTAAAGTCAAAGTCAGCGTAGTCATGGTTACGAAATCGTAGACGGCGTCGTCGAGTTGCCTATCCTGGTATTACTGAAGACCGTTCCCCGTCAAAGGAAGAATACACGCTAACAGTCGAGACTCAAAGTCCTCGGGTTGGCATGGTGTGGAAGCGGAAGGTGGGATACCAGCTCAGGGTCATTCTCATCATTGTATCAAAGGGAGGTTTTAGAAAGAGAGATGGGGTTCATCACAAAATGGCGTCAGTTTACTAAGTTAATAAATATTAAAATAAATCGAGTTTTCTATAATTTCTCCATCAGTATATGTTCAAGCAAGTACTTACGGTCTAGCCATATTAACTCTTTAACGTTGTGACGGGGGCTTTTATCGCGCCTTTTCACTAATCTTGGGGAATCTCTTTAGGGGCCAGAATGACATTTCAATCCAACCTTCTCGAGAAAAGCGCGGTATTCAGATTAGTGAATGATTATATATATATTGGAGCTTTTTACACCCGCAGGGCGGTCGGCTGGAGAGTATTACAGAAGCCATATAGAAGTCGGTTAGAAGCCAGAAAGTGAATAGAAGCTGAATCAAGTAGGATAATAATAATATATAGAAGATTAATATTAAAGGAATAAAGTACAAGAGGGATATAAAGCTTGGTTTACTTTGATCGCCGTGAGATCGGTAAGCGATTGATCATTAAATTTGAGTATTATAGAGCGGACTCTAGATAGTTAAGGAATCGATAGATAAAGATTCGGTGGTTAATTTATCATAAAGATAGTGAGTAGGATTTAATGCGCTATTTGTGCTAAGAATTGTTCATTACGTCATATCATTCCTGATCGTTTTCCTCTAAGACTTGTGTAGCATTGATTAATATGTATTGTGATATAATAAACTAGATTTATTATGGAAGGTTCGAGTGGTCAATCATTTATCCCTACAAATCTAGATCGCGTGGATGAAGAGATGATACCCCGGGGGGAATCACAACGCGTGTACTCGAATAAATTCGTGCCCGCTAAACATGCCAAAAGCTGTGCACATTCTAGATAAATTCGAGTGCGGTCGTATTTTATGCTGCTTCAGTTCTCACACTTGAATCTAAGTGAACGTCGTCTACACTTGTGAGACTGATTGCGATCTGGCGCGTCGTGATATCATAAGTTTAAATAAAGTTAGATTAAGTTTAGATAAACATATATTATAAAAAACTATTCTTTTATTTGCTAGATATTAGCATTTGGAACGCATATGTATTTGTGTGTAAAAATGGAGCTGAAAAAAAATTAGATTCCAGAAGCAAATTAACAGAAAGGCATATACTGAATTATCATAGTGATACAAATATAAAACAAGTAATAAAAAAATTTAGAAGTCAATTTCTACTTAGATCAACAAAAGAAAATTTAATTTAGTTACTTTTTATTCAATAGTTACAATTAATATAAATATGTATATACATGTGACAGAATCACAACATTAAGTGGTAATCCATTTTTATTCATTAACATTGCAGTATCATATGAGGTCATTTTAAAACAATCATGTCTATAATTTCAGTTCAACTGAATGCCTTAAAACGTATGCAGGAAACCAGCATTGGCTGTATCTGAATTTTTTTAAATAATTAGTTTCAGTCAATTAATTTTTAATTAATTATAATACAAAATTATCATGTATTTTTACCAAAACAGTAGTGTATAAGAGAATTTCAGCTCAAATGAGCTTTAAAATGTGAGAAAAAACACCTTTTTCAAGGGAAGTTTTTGACACAAGTCATAAAAGTGATGCAGACATAGCTGTGTCTGTAATTTTTTAAATAATTAGTTTCGATAAATTAATTTTTATTAATTATTATTAAAAGTACCGTATTGTCATCCACAACAATCGATGTCTATAAAATTTCAGTTCAACTGAATGCTTTAAAACGTGAGAGAGAAAAAAAAATTTAAGTTTCGCCATATGTGTGTCGCCAAAAGGGTCACTAAGTCATAAGAAATTATCCCAACTTGGCTGTATTTGTAATTCTTTGAATAATTAGCTTAAGTCAATTAATTTTTAATAATTATAGTTAAATTACTGTACTGTCATTCAAAATAATCATGTGTATAAAATTTCAGCTCAATGGAGCGCTTTAAAATGTATTTCATGAACGATTAAAAATTCCACCAAGATAAATAAATATAGAAGGTGTGAGCTAATGGTAAGGTATTGAAAAAAATCGGGTAGACCAAAATCTTCTGAAATTCTATAACTAACGGAATGTCATGTTTTCCTGGTTTAGTTTGGTCAACACCTAAAAAACAAAGCCCCCACAAAATACTGCGCCGTGTGTTGAGCTAAAAGAGATAGCAAAGGAAAAAAAAGAGAGTCGTTACATGTGTAATAATTGCAATGTTGGGCTATGTGCTGCACCTTGCTTCCAAATATATCTCACAAAAGAAAACTTTGAATAATTTCTTAATATGAATAATATTTTATATATATATATATATATTTGTAAAAGAAGTATAAGAAAAAATTTGTATTGATAAAAATGTTTCTTTCGAAGCAGCAATCCGAAAATTTAGGTAATAAAAATCGATGTACGTGTAAGAGTGCAATATTCGGCTCATGTATCTGCAATGCGAATAAAAATCTAAAATTAAAATAAAAATTTTAATTAATTTTGCGTTTTTTTTTTTAAATTTTATTTTGAGCCAAACAAAGAAATCAAAAAAAATTTTTTTAATGACTTACCAGGTTTTTTTTTTTTTTCCAAAAAGGGGAATTTAGTGCATTATGGAGCTAAGACGTTAATAAATACCAAAACAAGTAATATAAAAAATTATAGAAGTCAATTCCTACTTAGATCCAACAAAAGATTATATTTTAGCTACTTTTTATTAGTAGTTACAGCTAATATAAATATGTATACATAGGACAAAATCAACAACATTAAGTGGTAATTCATTTTTATTAGTGTCATTAAAGTATCGTATTGTCATCCAAAACAATCGTGTCTATAAAATTTCAGTTCAAATAAATGCGCTAGAAAACGTGAGGAAAAAAAAAAACCTTTTGCAAAGTTTTGACACAAATCACCAAGGATCGGTAAGTCACCAAAAAATGATACTTGGCGTGGCTATATTTGTAGTTACTTTGAATAATTAGTTTTAATCAATTAATTTGTATTAATTATAATTAAATTATTGTATTGCCATCCCAAATAATCATGTATATAAAATTTCAGCTCAATTGAGCGCTTTAAAATATATTTTATTAACGATTGAAAATTCTACCAAGATAAATAAATAAATAAACAAATAAATATATAAATATATAGAGAGTGTGAGCTAATAGTAGGAATTGAAAAATAATGCATAATGATCTTATGATATGCTGCCTTCACGTAAATAACTTTGATAAGTTGATTGTACAAAGTATGATGTGTGCTAAAATGCAATCAAGCGTAAAAATTTACTATCTAACATTATTTAATATGAAATCAAACATTATAAAAATGTTTATTTTCGTCTTTTATCAATACATACTTTAATCAAAAACTCACACCATCTTCTTTCCCAAAGTAAAACACACATTTTTCGCTCCAGTTTTATTTGTTGCCTCTACAAAAAGAATTTTATTATTTTCCTGCTCTGAAATTCGGGGAGCATTAAGAACAACAAGAAGCAAAAGTTTCAATCCATTGGAGTTGTAAATTCCGTTTCCGGCACTCGTTTTTGACCTCGAACCTACGAGAGGTGCAAGGGAAGGATTCTCACTCCTCTTCCTCCCCTCCCCGGAAGGAAGGGAACATTTCCCTTTTCACACCGTGATAAATCATTTACGTGTTTTACTCTACCCCATCACAGTTTAAAGAGTAGAAAAGCCCTTAAATTTTAAGTACTGCTGCTTCTTCTAACAGGAGGGAAAACCATTTATCATGTCATTATTTCATTGTTTGGAAAACAAAATAAGCAGGCTGAAACGACAAACAGGAAAATTGGATTACGATTCACAGTTTTTAAAACAGATAAAATACCTCTTCACTATTTGTAAATTTTTCTTTGTATTATCAAGAAATAATTACGAGGGAAATTCAAAAAATAAAGGGACTTCAGTAAGATCTCTTTCCCAGTGGCGTAACGGAAAATATTAGCCCCCCCCCTGCAAATTCAAGTTTTGGGCCCCAAGCTGGATTGTACAAAGGATTGCAAACCATAGCATAAGCTTTAGGCACTTTAGAATTCTGCTGACCTACGCACCGCGGGGATTGCGGGATTGTGAGTTACGCCACTGCTCTTTCTAAAGTTTGGCAACAGTACTCGTATCCAGTGCTGATTGAGGGGTAATCGGCAACACTTTTATACAACGTGTCACTCTTCTTTCCTGGTAGTCGTTGGTTGTAAAGGTGAACGGTGTAACGTTTTCCCGCCACATAGCTGAAAGTCGGCTTCTTTTTTGTGCATAGGGTAACCATGGCTATGAACACGTGCACCCTTAAAATATTGCGTAGTCTTGTCTTTGGTCATCACTCCGGCAACCTTTGACACCGTGAGGAACTCCCTACTCCGCCCACGAACCGAATGTAACTCGAAGATAAAGAGGCCTACAGCTACCATCCCGAGATCCTAGAGAAGGAAGAGAATGGATGTGACCTCCTCCCTCACCAATATCAATTCGGGACTCTAATGATCTAAGCAATACTTTAATAACTTCAATGTATATAATGTAATTAATAGCTGTGACGTAAATAAACCAAATACTTAAATTAATAAATATCGCTCTACCATTATTTTTCTCAAACGTCACAACGGTCTTCAACAAGAACCGTTAAACATCGCAACTCCATTATCGATATGCACCAAGGAGGAAAGGGAAAGTAATTAACTTTTTGTTTGTGGACGGTGTGAAACCAGCGGAAATTATTCGTCGCATACAAGCGCAGTATGGTGACAGCCATTTATTGCGAAGCAATTTCTACGAATGGATAGAGCGCTTTAAACAGGGAAGAACTTTTATATGGGTCGAAGAAAGATAGGGCAGCCCATCGATGTCAATCACTGAGTGTCGTCGTCGTAGAAGGTATAATGATGGAAGGGATGCGCTAGTATCCAGCGCAGGTTTCACACCTTCCTCAAACAAAAAGCGAATCACTGTCCTCCTTTCTTTCTTGGTGCAGATCGACAATGAAACTGCCCTGTTGTACAGTCTCCTACACCCCAACGACTACAACAGAGCTTCTCAAACTGGGGGGCGCGCCTCCCTTGGGGGCATGATAACACTACAAGGGGGGGCACGAGCATATTGAAAAGTCGAAAACAAAAGATTATTTAACAAAAACATTAATTTATGGAAAGTAAACAAACAAAATATACATTCTGGCATAGTAAAAAAAAAATACACTGATATACTACATTTATAAATGTTTCAGTACTGCACAATGTATTTTATAATGAATTTAACAACACTAAGTTAAGAACAAATTTAATAATTATCAGTGACCCCACGGGCTTGTCATCAAAAATTATATACAAAAATGAACATTTATCTTGATAATTTTTTTTTTACGGTTTATAATTAAATCCTAAACTGTCGATTAAAAGTTACGCGATTCGCTCCTAAATGCTACCGTTTTGCTCGTAGGCACACTTAAGTGGGTATTCGGTGGAAGAGAACGGGAATAAATAAGTAAATCCTTCGACAATACTGTCAAGGTTACTTTATTGTACTTCAAAGCCTTCGGCATAATTTCATGGATACCAGTGAACAGAAAAGATCGTATTTCGGAAAGACGTATATATACGTCCGGTGCAATTTACGTACTGGCTCAGCGAGACGTTTATATAAGCCGGCGGCTCTTAAGAGGTTAAAGTCATGTTGTAGTGTTAGCGTCAAAGTATTGTACAGTCAAATTCAATACATTTTTATTGTATGGAGGGGGCGCGATTAAAATTATGATTAAACATTGGGTCTCGAGTATTGAAAGTTTGAGAAGCATTGGACTACAAGGAAAGATGAGTGGCACGTTTGTGACGGGCTCACGCGTCTTTTCTTTAACATGTCCTCCGGGTTCTTTTGGAGCCAAGATTAATGGCAACCCTTTCCAACCAAAACCCAAGAAGTGAAACGTGAAGATGGAATGCAAATGAGATAGCTTTTAAATAACAGAAGTTTCAGTAAGTCGTATGGCAATTTGGGGAATGTTATGCGAGAGATTGATACAAACGTGAGTTGACACGGCAGTAAGTTACTCTGAAGATTCAGCCATTAGGTCAAGGTGCATACTATTGCACGCGCGCCCAGACGCCTCTTCATAGAATTGAAGCTACGATTGGATTAAGGTAGGATTGACTATTTTATATTAGGATTTGTAATATTATTAGAAGTGAGATTAGGCGGGTTAGATGATAGGGTTTAAGTTATGCGATTCGGTATAACTATTATTGTGTGTTTGTTCAGAGTAGATTCTCTCACAAATTATTTTTATCTAATTTGTTAGAGGTTTAAGTAAAATTCTTAATAAAGTCATATTAAGAATAAAAAAATGTCTGTTCCTTTTGTAAACCCTACACCTCTACCTCACGCGGATAATCAAAGAAACGGTCACCCTAGGAGGGCGGTTTCACACGTTGTATAGAAGTATTGCTAACTACGCCTCATTCAGCGCTGGATACATAAGTACTGTTGCCAAATTTAAGGAAGAAGAATTGCAGAAGTCTCTTTACTTTTTTATTTTCCCTCTTATTATATATAAATATATATATATTTGGAAAATAATTCATCAACTTTTAATTGTTGTGGTCACTAAATGTCACGTACACAGCGACGACGAGCTATTGTGAGTGGTTTGGGGATTGAAAGGAAAATCGATGAATTTGATTTAATTTTTATTAACATGACACTAAGGTAGGGGTGGACAGATAGTGGCCCCGGATCACATGCGTCCCACAGAGAATTTTTCTGTGGCCCACCAAGATAGTCAAGAAATTAAATAGACACGTCCAATCTAGAGGAAATGTTCCCTATATTGGGGCCAATATATATTTGCAACAAACGTCCACTGGCACTTGAGCTGGAACTCATAACACCCATTCCATGAGCTTTTGAATATAACACGAGATGCTCTATAGATAAATTAAATATAAATATTTAATTTTTATAGATATATAGAATTAATAGGAAAAGTAGAGTGAGTGAGTAAGACTTATACAAAAGTCACACTTTAAAACAAAACGAGGGCTATTGGCATCGAACCTCGTAATTTTGAGCCTCGGTCAAGTAATGAGGATACGGTGCTTGAGCTGACACCCTTCTCTCTTAACTACCATACCACACCAACGGGAGGACATTGAGCCTCAACAAACTTAACGCGCATCAGTCCCCTCTACACGGCAGATCTTCAGGCTTCAGGGACTCGAATAAAGAGCGGCACTAAGACATTGAGCTCAAGACCATAACACCGAGGGTTACCACTTGGCTACATTCCAAAAATATAAGAAAAACTTAACCGGGAAAGCAGAGATTATTTTTAATTTTTCGGAGAAGGGGAAAATAGGATTAGTTTTCCAATAGCAAAACATTTTAAAAGATAAGCATAATTTGCAACAAAATATAAATTAGATATAACAATATAAATAGTATAATATAATATAAATAAAATTTTAAATTTACATAGGCGAAGAAAATTAACACGGCATTCTTTTCCTCACGATAATAAAACATATAAAAACACACTAAAGAACAAAGAGAAACAAAATTAAAAACAAAACGAACAGAAAGGGCAAAAAAGAGGGATGTAAAACCTTCCAAAAGAATAGTTTAAAAATAAAAAAAAATACATATATCCAAGTCAAAAAGAGACGAACTCTTTTGAAAAATGGATCAACCAAACAAGTCGAACGAACAACTATCCTGATTCCATACTTTATTTTTATTAGGATCCACTCAGTGAAAAATGACCTTAGGGTTACATTATTTCAGAAACCATATGATGTATTACATCCTCAATGGAAAACTCTCCTCTATTGGAATGAGTTAGAAAAGTCACATAAAACCAAAAAAATATGCCCAGAAGACGAAAGGGAAAAGAGAAAAGCCTTATCGATGAATAAAATGTTTGGCAATGGAGAATACAGAAAGGGATTTAAAGACAATTATTTATACGCCGAATTGATTTATCTCTTCAAATTCTTCGCAAAAGTTTAAAGATTTTGAGAAATTGACGGAAATATACGGAGGAATTATAAACCTGTGTTCGAAGGAATGTAATAAAAGTCATCAGTTAAAGTGAGATCTCACCCCGTTCCATTCTAAATGTTAACTCTCTTAAAATTCATCCATCAAATTCTTCTGTCAGGAGTTTACAAATAACACACTGCAACCTTTGAAAAATTTAAAACATCGCATTCTTTAAAAAGTTTATGACGAAATTTTTCGAAATTTAATATGTAAAGTATTCGTTACATATTTGAGCTTCCATCTTGAATAAATTTGATAAGAAAAAATTGTTTTATTTTGCAAATGTTACTCTAAAGCAGTGGTCTCCAATCCCCGGTCCGTGGATCAAATACTACCGGTCCGCACAAGAAACATTAAATTATTTCCCTTTTATTTACTGTGTTATATTTTTCTTGGGTTTGAGTTACTTTTTATGAAAATCACTTTATATTACTTGTTAAATCACTTTTTATCCATTTTTTGGTGAAGCTATATTTTATTTTGAAGTCAAGATTAAATACAATTAAATTAAAATTATTAAATCAAAACAGTATAAGATATAAACGGTCAACGTCCTCCTCCTCAGCGGGCTGTGGTAAAATTAAAAAAAGTTGACCGGTCCGCGGCGATAAAAAGGTTGGGGAACACTGCTCTAAAGCACAAAAATAAAATTATTAGCTTGTAACGGGTTCTACACGGGCTTTCTACTAATCCTCTAGGGTAAAATATTTTTTTTTAACTGTGATTCCAGTTGTAAACCACTTTCCATGAAGAAGACTTGGTTTCATGTAAATTAGAACTTCTATTTAAGTGTTAGTCGAATAGCAGGCGAGATGATGGTTGAAAGTTGAGATAGAAGAAAACACATAGCGTTTGCGACTGGTGGTCGTATAGTTAATTCAAGTGGAATTTTTTCATCGACTAAAGCAAGAGCGCTCAGAAGATTAGATAAGTGCTCTTATTCAATTCCTACACCCTATTAGCTCGCACTCTATATATTTATTTATCGGTGGAATTTCAGTCTACGATTGTCTATAAATACAGCTTTCGCTTAGCTCGGGGTTAGATTTCCCCAAAGTACTTTAGTATGCATGATTATTTTGGATGGCAATACAATATAATTTAATTATTATTAATAAAAATTATTTGATTAAAACTAATTATTTAAAGAATTACAAATACAGCCACGTTGGCATCCTTTTTGGCGACTTAGCTACCCTTTTGGCGACTTGTGTCAAAACTTGTATAAAGGTTTTTTTTTCTCACGTGTTAAAGCATTCAGTTGGACTGAAATTTAAAATATACGATTGCTTTGGATGACAATACGATACTTAAATGAAAAAAATAAAAATTAATGACCCCTTAATGTTGTGATTCTGTCCTATGTATATGCATATTTATATTAATTGTAACTATTTAATACAAAGTAGCTAAAATAAAAAAAAATTTGTTGATCAAAGTAGGAATTGACTAAAAATTTTTTTTTATATTACTTGTTTCTATTATAGTTAATTGATTAAGGTTGATTGCTCCTCGGGTTTAGTGATTTAAGTACATTCTCAATGAAATAGCTTACGGCTATTAAGTGATATAGGAAATAAAATGCTGTTAATTGAAAAATGGCTGATATTTGCTCGAACCGCAACAAAGTGGTCGACGGGACGTGACAAGTTGAACACCATAAAATTTCTTGCCTAAAAAAGCTCGGACGAAGAAAAGGTTTTAAAGCAAAAGCAATAAATGTTCAATCATAGATGTGGAAATCCATGTTTAAGGCTGTCTTCGACTAATGTTAAAGAATAGGATCCAAATTCGGAATATTTTTTCAGATATAAAAGTACTCAAACATTAATACTTTATTCTGGCTTCACTATCCTTTAGAGAATCCCTTATTTTATCATACTACTGATTTTTATCCGAGTTGACACATTTTTTCTTTTGTAAAATGTCTTTCGCATTTTTTTCCTATACCATAATGCTAAATCAGCTATTCCTTTACATGTTAAAAGGAAAAACAGATTATTTATGAAATATTTTAAAATTTTAAAAACACTATTATAAACAAATGCTCGAATTACAATGTCACAAATTTTTATAAAAATTAAGGCATTTTTTTCTGTCCGAAAATGTGCTCCACTTTAACTCCATACTGTTGTACATATGGCGAAAACAGCCTTAACACTGCCTTCAAGTAACGCATACAGGGTGTTCTAAAAATAACGCCTAAACTATGTGCAACTAGATTCTCGTTTGTATTACATAAAAAAGGTCCAAAGAACTGTACCTGTAAGATCCATAATTTGCAACAAAATTTAGAAAAACAAAGCATGACGTCGCAATCGGTACAAGGAACCGTATTGGAAACATTAACAGCAGTTTTTTTTAAAAAAAAGCAGTTGTTAAAAGATCCACTGCGCATATCGATGCAGGCTTGAGCGCACCGTAGAATGGATGATTGTATACGTCACAGATGTGCGGTGTCCAACGAAGTACATGAAGCGCTCAGATGAGAAACTAAATCCGTTTGCGTGGTCACCGCGCCTTAAAAAAACAAATCCATGAGATTGCCTCATTGGAAAAACATCCAACGGTGTGAGCTCTGGCGATCACGGTGGCCACAGAACTTGACCCCCAGGACTAATTTATCGGGGCGGAGTATGTCATTTCAAGCGAATCAGGAAAAAGCGCAAGTCCTATCATGAACTATCACGCACCATAATTCCTTCATCATCTTTTGTTGTATTTCTCTCGTAAGCTATGGATCGTTCAGGTGCATTTTTCTATGTTCTTCCAACGAGTAATCTGGCTGTGTACAGTTTGGGCGCTACATCTGGGACACCCTGTATGTGTAGAACAGGGCTGGGTGGCCGTGGGTTGCCTTGTGGTTAGAGCATCGGACTCCAGACCGGAAGGCATAGGTTCGATGCCCGATGCCACCAAATACCTTCCGAGTACACGTGGAGTACGTACTCGTTAAATCAGTGGGTCCGAAAGTCTTGTGGGCTGAATCACAAGAGCAGGGGACTGGAGAATATTTCCCTCTCCTTCAGTTCCATGCCAAAATTGTGAAGGTGGAGATAGGTGGTGTCGCCATCTATCGTCCCTTCGGGGAACTTCGCCGTGCTAATTCGTTCTGTCACCTGTATGGTGCTCAAGGCCTAGAGCCAACGACAGGCACGTACTTAGCCCCCTTGCTACGTGAATTTTGTAGACCTCGTTCACGACTGGTCCGACAGGTAACATTAGCCACAACAACAACAGGGTTGGGTAACTAGTGACCCACGAACCACATGTAGCTCTTCATCAAACTCTTCCTTTAGCAAAGGGGTTTCAGAAAAAATTCACTATGAAATTCATTTGATTTCTTATTTTTTATTTTATTATTATTATTTTTTATTTTTTATTTTATTTTATTTTTATTTTTTTGGTAGAAATATATTAATGGCTCGTTTGTGAAACAATAGTGTTTGAAACGTGTGGATCTATATACATTCCAAACAAATTTACAAACACTAACTGTTACCTACCCGCTTCACTGAGCAAATGTCATTTTAAGACTAACATTCTTTTTATGTTATTATCATCTTTATACTAGTATTAAGCTATTGATTGTATCGAAACATATTCTTATAGCCCAAGCCTCTTGATTTAAAAAAAGGACAGGACTTGAATTCTGAGGCTGAAGTATATTTATCATTCCTGACCCTGTATCCTTCCACCCTCGGTGTCAATTTCTTCATACCCCATTTTTAGCGGATCAATTAAAGCAACATGCTAGCAAGCCTCTAAGTCTGTTGCTTTAATTGTTAAAAACTCGAAATTTTTTATAGCTAAAATGGCCTTGTAACCCAGGGGTATCCAACCCGCGGCCCACCTTGAATAATTTTGCGGCCCGCTAGATTCTTCACAACTTTACAAATTTTGACTATTTTGTACAATATTTTTTGCTTAAAGATTTTTCTTTGTAAAAATTATTCCCATAACTACTATTATTTTATCACGTTGCTTCTGTTACAGCGAATATTTTTTTTTTAAATAAAAATTGAAATTTACTAAACACAAATCGTGCTCAAACTTAACGCACGAAAACCTGCAACATCAATTACTATACACATGCATTGAGATCGACTTGCAAAAACTAAGTAATAGAGTTGAAAAATAGATATCTCACTAATTAAATAAATTAAACATTATTTGATCTCATTGCATTATTATTATTATATCATCTATGTTTGTATAAACATGAAAAACAATGAAAATAACAATAATTAAATTTTCCATCCAACAAATGTTTGTAATGGATCCAAATCTAATATAAAGATATATATTTTTATATGCGGCCCGCGGGATTGTAAAGTTTTTACGAAGTGGCCCGTGAGATCATTTGGGTTGGCCACCCCTGCTGTACCCACTCGCAAAACACGTTCTTAGCATATTTCTACTAAAAAGAAGAAGTATATTCGTCAACTTTGAAGTTTGTGAATGTATTTGGAATTTTTTTTCTTTATCGCTTACGCTTCTGTATCCCCTTCCTCCAGCAACCTTCTTGGGAGTTCATTTCCACAAAATCCATTCTTAACGGATCTATCTGTATACATAAAAATGAATGCTTGTGTGTGTTTGTATGTCCCTTATGCCTCCTAAATCGTTCATCCGATTGCGATGAACCTTTGGGGAATGGTTGAACGCATGACCGCAAAGGTTTCTGAGTTCATAGTACCACTTAATGTTTATTGACTCTGTCACTAATGTATATACATATTTATATTAATTGCCAACTATTTAATAAAAAGTAGCTAAAATAAAAATTTTCTTTTGTTGATCTAAGTAGGGTGACTTAATTTTTTTAGTACATGTACTTGTTCTGTTTTCAAATTGGTTTATAATTCATTTTTTTTAGACTTTAAGTAGATTTCTTGTGTACCGACAAGTATAACACAAGGCACAAACTGTAAGTCAATACTCAATCGTAGTTGTAGGAAGTTTCAAGTAGAGGATTCACAGGCACAAATGGGAATCCAAAGGGAAAAGAAGCAGTGGATAAAATACAATAAATACAAGAATAAAATACAAAGATTGCTCACACATGCAAACAGGAGCTATTCAGTAATTAAAATTATACAATGGGGAAAGTTTGGAAACATGTGTCATCATAATAAGATTTTCAAAATCCAAGTACACACATACAATACACATACAACATATACATACATACAAATACATATTATTTACACGTAGATCCGGTTCGAGGATTTTAGCATACTTAATCAGTCGCAAAGAACAAGACAGTTCTTTAAGAGCGATGAGAATTTATTGTCGAAAATTCAATCCTTGAGAGAAATACAGGATTCAGCAACAATATTCACAGAATAAATTTCAAGAGATCTTCACGCCTTCAGCGGCACTCAGACACAATTATCGGTGTCTGAAATACACCGTATAGATTATTCTAAAAGCAATTGCTCGTTCAACTGCCAGAAGTAATCACTAATCGCTTTAACAATCAGAGCAATACTAACTGATCACTGAATTCAAAACCAGACTGGCTGTCTTTCGGCGAGCATCTCAGCATATTCCTCGCGAATAATTCGAGAAACTTGCGTCATAAGTCTTGGGGAGTGAGTGGGTTTCTCTACTAATTTCTAGAAGAATCAAGAGGGTCCCGAACTTTCACAAAAACTGGTCGCCAACATGATCGACAAGTCAACAAAATGGTCTACTTCAAAATTCGCCAGCGGTCGCTAAAAAGCAACGCCAACTTGGCTCTATCATGAATTTCGCAAAGTTCCATTAAATCACCATTATAACGTAAGGGACGGCATTGCTTCTGAATATTACAATTTCAAAGCAAAATTAAATCTAATTCGGACTAAGATAAGGAGCATTACACATCCAAATACAAAATTATTTACGCTTCCTTTACACACACAAAATTCGTAACAATATATACATATACACACAGACATATAGAGGAATGCAAATACTCACATATACCTTATACGTATAGTAAATGTTAACAAACAAAAAATTACAATCTAAATAATATGGGAAAAAATGCTATTAATGCATGCATGGAACGATGTAAGAGATTTACTTACTCTGAACAAAAAGGCAGACAAAGGAGGAGGCGCTATATATGTAGTTCTATTGTAGGCAATTCATGAGTGTACACGTCTTTCGGTGAGAATTTAGGTACAAACAGAGTATATCGAACGCTTGACATTGTCTTCGATAAAAGACATCTTTACTCTGGTTATATCAAACATACAAACTGAAAATACATTATTTACTCCCTCGTCTGTCGTATTTAAAGTAAGAAAATTACACTCTTACTTTTTAAAAATTAGTATAAATTAAGCGAAATGCTAAAGCTATTTCCATAAAACCTTCAATGAACCGAAGTAGAAAATCAAATAGCATTTTTATGCCAAGAGACTTATGTTTGTTTTGGATTCCAATTAAAACATTATTTAATAACAGATTAAGGACACATTATTTCGAAAAAATGTTCGTTTTCGAATTATATTATTCCTCCTTCACCAACCTCCCTTTTTTCCAGACGAGATCCTGGGCTACCTATCCCATTTCTTTAACACTTCCCTGCGGAAGACAGCTTTCCATCGCAGATGCAATGCGTCATATGATTTGCGAAATAATGTAGAAGAATTTTTACTACACGACCGTCATTATTCACTGAAAGAAAGGCAATGTAAATAAATAAACAACGTAAAAAAAAATCAGAGTGACTTTTTGTTCATTTCGACAAGAGTCATTATTCAAAAGAGCATTTCCATAAAAAAAAAAAGGTTTTGTTTATCTCCTCAATACTTTTATTTCGTAACAGTTTTACATTAGTTTTGTTTAGTCTCTGCTGGCTTGTATTTCGTAATCCATTCGACACATTGGATTTTTGTTGTGATGGAATTTAACATAGATTATCTGTTGAAAGATCGAAAATATTGAGTTGACAAGATAGTAATTTCATTTTTTTAGCGTGAAATTTTTCTTTGCCGAAAATAAGCTTTAATCAGTAAAATATCTTCGATTCTGTTTGATTACCTGTTGTAATTTTTTTCTGGCAATTTTATGATTCCAAACTCATAAAGTCTCTGGTCCTTATCAGCAAAAACTCAACCAAGGGCGATTTTAGGTCATCATTATTACTGAAATTTTGAGCATTTAAAAAGCTTCGTAAACTTCGATATAAATGATAATCCGATGGTGCAAGGTCAAGGGTGCAAAAATGCATCGTCTGCAATAATATTAATTGAAAAAGACCATGATCCAAATTTGATACCATGCTGGAAAAACGTAAGAAATATTAGAACCTTTTTAGGAAGTGATGCCGCATCTTTCATGCAGCCCCGACCTCGCACCATCTAAATTTCATTTAGCTTTGAATTTTACAAACCTTTTTATATGGTAAAAATTTTAGTATTAACGATGATCTCAAACCACATGTCCCACTCTGAAGGTCCACGAGATATATTGGTAATGAGCCACATAACTTTGAATCTCTAATAAGTGACGAGGAAGACACCTAAACCAACATCTCATTCTCTAAACTTCCACACCAAAGTCAAAACTAAAAACTACATAGTTTGAATCAGCAAATAAATTTTCATCAACAAAATATTTCATATAAGTGAGTGAGTGAAAGTTTATTAAAGTCGTACTATGAAGCAACACGAGGGCTATAGGCGACGGACCTCGAAATTTTGAAGCTCGGTCAAGTGACGAGGACATCTGACCGGGAACCCGAACATTAACATGTTCACTAAATAAACATACCACGTCAAAGGTAGGACTATGATCAAAAGGAGGCTGATTTGGCGTGCATCAGCGTCTGCCAAACCTGTTAAGAATTCCCTAACGAATTCTCATGTTGTTGTTGTTGCTGTTTCTAATGCCACCTGTCTGACGCAGTCAGATCGAGGCCCACGAAATTCATCATGGCAAGGGGCTAGAAGTACGCATGTCGTTGGCCTTGAGCACCATACAGGTGACAGTACGATTTAGCTCCTGGAAGTTCCCTTTAGATATTTTGTTTATTTTATTCTGATCTAAATAAAGATCACCTGTAAACTACAATTTTTCCTGAGGAATGGGGGCATTTTATCTGAAAAAAACTGTCTATGATCATCCCATTTTATGTATTTTGTAAAATTGACTTGGTATTAATTAGCTTTAGACAGTATACGAATTTACAAACAACAAATCATTCTTAAAAAGAGAATTAAAACGATTTTGCAATGTTCCTAATTAAATTTTATCGTTATTAAGGTATCTGAACACGTTCGGAGTACTTTCTAACAAAATAGCATATTTAAACATTGTAAATGCTTTTTTAGGACTCTCAATACCAATAAATATTAATATTTACCTAACAATATTTAAAATAAATCACTTAAATTTTACAAAAATCACAATTATAAGTGAAATTTAAGCAATATTTTGAAAAACTTCAAAGCAATGAGAGAAAAAAGCAATAGACTTATATTAGTAAAAGTATTATTAAAACAAATTAGATGCATTTATCTAGAAAGTGTATTAAAATTTTAATATTTTATTAAAATTTAAAATTTTACAGCGGATTGAGTAAACATTGTAAGAAATGTGACATTCTTTATGAGATACCATTATTAAAATAACAGACCCTAACTCAAAAAGTATTCATACAATAAGAAATATTTCAGTACGTTCTCTAGAAAACAGCATAAATATCAGGTTCAAAAAGTTTTATAGAAATACATTTGTAACATTTTGAGTTATCAGTCTCTGCATGATAGATTTTGAGCAATTAAAATGCACACTTCTGGTAGATCCAAGACCCACTTCCGGTTTTTCTAACTTAATAAAATGGATTGTAGCTTGGCCTCAAAGTAGCGTAGAACCAAAAAAAGTATTGTAAAGCCAAAAGATAGCTCTATTCAACAAAATAAAAAACATAAATATCTGTCTTGACTGAAATTGGTCATTTTCAACGTGTTCGGATACCTTAATGTTTATTTACTTTGACTCAATAGATTTACTTCAACTCGATTACTCGATCAAATCTTGATATTCCATTGATGGCACCGGTGACTATTATGCTCTACTCCATTATGATTTAATACTGCCCGAACTAGATAAGTATGCTAAATTTCATGCTGCACGCGACCATTATTCTACGTCTGATCCCGAAAGGCCCAACTCTAGTATTCCCATATTTTACACTGACTTCTCGTTTGTCAGGCAAAATCATTCATCATCCCTCTCTGCATATTTCGTCGCTCTACAACACAAGAGGGAGCTGTCGTCATCACCTTTCGATGATTGATGAATGGCGCGCGATCCCAGCATGCATCGGCGGATATCATCTGGTGCTCTCTTCATTATTATAATGGACCCCACGTTGCTGTATCACAAAAACATTATCTAAATGCAGGCCAATACTTGTTAACATGGCATATTTCTTTTGAAAAATAACGTAACACTACTTAGCAGTGGCTAAACACTAGTAAAGAAGGAAAATTTTAGACTGTAAAATACATATTGAATAATAATAATAATATTGACATTAATACATATTTAAATTAATACAAGTATCTCGCTTTGGCTAGAACTAGCGATATGTAACGGTTATCTTGCTACATGGACTGTTTTTTTAATACTTAACACTGCACAACTGTGGTTAAAATTATCAAGAACTTTCGAAGGTATTCAAGAAACAAAAGTTTTAGACTACAAATTATTATTTAAACAAAAAGCGTAATATTAATGGCATTAATAATTAATTAATAAAAATCTGCTGCTTTGGCCAAACCCAGTGATATGCAATGGCTGTTTCATACCTAAATAATGCTACACCAACAGTGGTTAAGAACTATTAAGAATTTTCAAAGATACTCAAGAAATAAAAATCATAGATTTAAAATTTTTTATTAAGTAAAATAAATAATAAATATGACAGTAAGAAATTACTGAATACTAAGTCCCTGCTTTGTCCAAGCCCTAGCGATATGTAACGGTTTGCTTGATACATGGGCTATGTCATACCCAACACTACACAGCAGTGGTTAAAAACCAGCAAGAACTTTCGAAGGTATTCAATATTCAAAATTTTAGATTAAGAATTAATTATTAAGTCAGAATAATAATAAATAACAAATATGACAGTAATAAACATTAATAAATAAATACATACATACTATACATACACATATACCTTCTATAATACTGCTATTATAGAAAAGTGCAGCATTGGTTTGAAATATGGTCTGATGACGTTTTCCAACAAAATGAACAACGTAGAAGACCCAAAACTTTGTGAAAAATTTTGCTTTGGATGCATAAATGGAAACGAATCCAACTACAATGAAGAGCCTAAAAAACTGGTACAGGCATGCGTATGCAAATAAGAGATGTGGAACCAAAAGAATACGGTGCTGCGGTCGGCAAAGCCTATATAAGACAACGAGTGTCTGGCACAGTTGTTAGATAGGTTATGCTGCTACCATGGCAGGTTACCAAGATTTAAGTGAGTTTGAATGTGGTGTTATAGCCGGCACACGAGAGATGGGACATAGCATCTTCGAGGTAGCAATGAAATTTGGATTTTCCTGCACGAACATTTCACGAATATACCAGGAATATTGGGGTCCGTTTAAACATCAAATATACGACATCGCTGCGGCCGGAAAAAGATGATGCAAGAACGGGACTAACGTCGATCAGAGTGACAGATGTGCAACCCTTCTCCAAATTGCTGCAGATTTTAATGCTGGGCCATCAACAAGTGTTACCGTGCGAACCATTGCAACAAAATATCATAGATGTGGGCTTTCAGAACAGAAGGCCCACTTGTGTACCCTTGTTGACTGCACGACACAAATCATTATGCCTCGCCTGGGCCCGTCAACACCGACATTGGACTGTTGATGACTGGAAACACGTTGCCTGGTCTGACGAGTCTCTTTTCCAATTGAATCAATATGATGGACGTGAACGGGTATAAGGAAAACCTCATGAATCCATGGGTCCTATATGTCAACAGGGGACTGTTCAAGCTGGTGGAGGCTCTGTGATGGTATGGGGGTGTGGCATTGGCGTAAAATGGGACCCCCGATACTCTAGATCGACTCTGACGGTGACAGGTACGTAAGCATCCTGTCAGATCAACTGCACCCTTCATTCATTGTCCATTCCGACGGACTTGGGGAAAATTTTAGCGGGACAATGCCCCACACTCCAAATTGCTAAAAAATTGGCCCCAAAGGCATTCTTCTGAATTTAGATTTTTCCCCCT
Organism: Trichonephila inaurata madagascariensis; assembly: GCA_019973955.1. NCBI lineage: Eukaryota > Metazoa > Arthropoda > Arachnida > Araneae > Nephilidae > Trichonephila > Trichonephila inaurata. The sequence goes on from BMAV01023901.1 coordinate 34,615, forward strand.
TGCCCACTAAAATCCCCAGACATGAAATTATTGAATATTTTGGAACCCCTTGCAACGTGCTGTTCAGAAAAGATCTCCACCCTTCTTTTCCAACTGATTTATGGACACCCCTTGAGGTTCATGGGTATTACCCCCAACACAAACTTCAGACATTAATCGAATCCATGCCACGTCGTTTTTGGGGGCATTCTTTTCTCGGGGGGGCCCTACACGATATTGGCAGGTTTCCCATTTTTTTTTGGCCCCGGGTATATCAATAATACCTTTTACAATAACAAAATGCATGAAAGAATAGAAAATTATACGCCTATCCATTAAATCGCCATGGCCCAATATTTTTTCAAGACAACGTTCGGCCACATATGCCGTACAAATAAAATAAAAATTAAATAAATTTAAAAAAATATGAAATTTTGGCCCCCATCTTTTCCTCGGATTTTTTGCCGCCTTTTAATTTTTTTTAAAACATTAAGGGGGATTTTTGACGGGCTAAACAGATAAAAATTTAAGGGTAGTCTAAAAGTTTTCCAAATGGGGTTTTATTGTTTCCCAAAAGATAAAATTTCTTTAAAACAAGAACAGTGAAAATCAAACACGAAACTGGGGACTGAAAAATTTCTTTCGTGATAAAAGGGTATTGCGGGGGAAAAACCCCATTCAACAAAATTAAGTTTATTACATAACATTTTTTTTTATTTATATCAATGGAACAAAAACATTCCTTAGAATTTATTGAAATTTAATACAAAATTCTCAAGGTTTTTTGAAAAATAAAACATTTAAAAAAATTTTTTTTTGGAAAATAATCTGATATTTTTCTTTGTATTGCCTTTTTTGGCATCAAATTGTTCGATGTCGTCCATTTTTTATTCATTTCAACATGGGAATGTGCGTCTAAATAACTACGCATACTTCTCATGATGTTCCTCTTTTCGGATGAAGTGGGAACTGGAGCTGCATTATTAATTTCATTTTCGTCGTCAGAATCTGTATCAATGGTATTTTTGAGCTTTGAACAAGCCCCAAAATGTTATTGTCTTGCCCATAATTGAGAATATACAAACATTACCACCATCTACTGCAACAAATTATTCCGGTGATACAGTAGGACCAACCAATAATACAGAAAAATAATAAAAAACCACCTCTCTTTCATTTCACATCCCTCTTCCCTGGTGTTTTTCCGTATTTGTTCATTACCAGAAGGGAAATATTTTCGTGTTAAGCGATTTTTGTGATTCGTGTTAAAGAAAAATACATGAAAATACATAGTAGTTTGTCAGGACTCGTTGTATTATTTCACGTTAACCAATATTTTGTCTTGAGCGTTTTCGCGTTAAACGCATTTCACGGTATCTATGCATTAAAACTCTCGTTGGAAAATACATATTTACAAAAAGGAGCAAATTTTGATTAAATAAACAGCTTTTTAAAAAAGATACACAGTTTTGTAAATTAAATTAAAACCTACATTTCCAACACAACAACCTAATATATTGCGCATATATAATTTTATTAGAGATTATCTATCCACATAAGCAATAACGATTTTCTATGCTACAAAACATGGATTTCGATAAAGACGAACATCTATAAAAATTTAATATTTTAAGTTCTTAACTTAAACACTTCTCTTCAAGGATTTCATCTACTTTTTTAGTATTTCAACTTCAAAACAAGAAAGGGAAAAAGATTTTTTTTGTAGACATGACGATAAGAAACATTCGAAAAGCTTTTTTTTTTTTTCGTATTGAAAAACAGAAATTAAATAAAAAAAATTTATGAAGCAATGGATGGCAAGAGATCACATTTGTGAGAAATACGCCAGAATGTAATAACAATGATGGCTCACGTCTCGAGTGATGCCATCGACAAAACGAAAAAAATTATGATATAGAAGAAGAATGCGAAATTGTGATGCATGTGCAGAATTTTTTTCTCTACGCTTGTGCAGTTGAGAATTCCTAAATACATATCAGAAAAAGCTTTCCTGCGATCTGATTTTTTTTATTTTTTTTATTTTTTTTTGCAGTGCATAATAAAGTTATATTTTCAGACGAAAATATGATTTCTTCACTTCTGACAGTTTGGAAAGAAAGAATAATAAAATAAATTTGAGAAAAATTTGAAAATTATCTTGAGAAAGAACATACACCCGATAAAAACATTATGTAAGCATACAAGGTGATTACAATTAAAGTTCCAGAAAGAATACTGTAAAAAAAAAGAACCACTGGTCAGAATAACTTCAAATTTGAAAATATACCTGAAGAAATGGAAAAATGTATGACATAAGAAAAATAGTTCCAAAGTTTATCAATAGATAGCGCTGTAAATGCAAGATGGCGCTCCTCCACACATTGCAAAACCAGTGATGCAACAGCTCAAGAGACATTTCGGAAATGATTGAATGATCAACCAGCATTTTTCAACAGCATGGCCTTCGAGATCACCAGACCCAATCATTTCCAAGCTTTGGCAGTGGGAATCTTAAAAATGTTTCAGTGGCCCGATTGCAAATTTAGCTGACTTGAAGGAACGGATTACGCAACGTGAACCCTGAGACATAACACTCTGTTGTTAATCAGTTTCAACTTGAGACATAGCCATCCTGTGATGACTATGTCTATTAGGATCCGCGTAAGCTAGAGGTGTGGGATTATCTAAATGATGAGACATTTTGGATTCTTAACCCAATTTAAGAATAACTAAATTACTTAATTCTAATTAACAACTTTTTTTAAAGTGGGGTTAACACCAATTAAACTTTATATTCAAGTCAGATCGCGCAACTAGATCACTTATCTTAATTATAATAAATTATCTGACTAATCTAACTTCCTATACAAAATATTACCTTTTGTAGAGTCACCTTCCTTCATCGATTGAGGTAATACCTATAACATAATTTTAGATGAGAAGATTCAGACTTTCTTATAATTTAATTAAGATGAACGTATCCTTCTTCCAGAGCTATAAGGATGACAACACTTGATCCGAATGATTCCACACTAAGTTATCTCTAGACTTGCCGCCATTCTCATCAAATTTTCTATCCTTTTAAAGTATATCTCATTTACATATTCGATCCGTTTCTCTTCTTGGTATTGGGCTGGAAAAGTTTTGCCATTAATCGTGGCCGTCAAAGAACTTAGGAGTTATGTTAGAAGAAGGACGCGAGAGACGTCACAAACTTCTGGCAGGAAATGGTGCACTGCATACTAAACATATCTTGCGCAAGTCTAGTAATAGTTAACAGACACTTTCATTGTTGCTTTTATGTGGTTTTTGGTCGAAAGACAGTTAAAAACCGATTTTTTCCATCCAATGATATACGGCCTTGCAGATATGAATAGGCTTTTTACTCACAGTGCCACAACTGTTGAATGACTTAGAAGCCATATTTTACGTCAGAAAATTGAAACAATAATGCGTATTGAACAATAATGTGGTTTAATGTGTAACACACGCTAAAGCCGTCGTAATTCTATTCAAAATGTCACTAGCAGCCGAATCCATTTTGGTTTTGCCGCGTGAGTGAGTGAGTTAATATTAACGTCGCACTGTTCCGCTACACGAGGGTTTTTTGCGACGGACCAAGTAATTTTGAATGAGTGAATATTAACGTCGCACTGTTCAGCTATACAAGGGCTTTGGAGACGGACCACGTAATTTTGAACCACGGTCAAGTGACGTGGACGACACCTGAGCTGGCACCCCCTTTCCTAACTACCACACCACACCAACGGGAGGACGTTTCAGCTCTCGACAGATTTATTGTGCATCGCTGCCCTACACGGCGGGTCTTTAGTGGTGCTGGGCTCGAACTCGTGACAAAGCTTGCCACGTTTCAATACCTATACCACTCGGCTACCGCGGCCACCCACGTAATTTTGAACCATGGATAAGTGACGTGGGCGACACTTGAGCTGGCACCCCCTCTCCTAACTACCACACCACACCAACGGGAGGACATTTCAGCTCTCGACAGATTTAACGTGCATCGCTGCCCTACACGACGGGTCTTTATTGGTACTGGCTCGAACTCATGACATGCCTGCCATGATCGGATACTTTGACCACTGGGCTACCACAGCTTTCTTGTTTTGCCGCTTACAGCGCTATCTTTTGATACTCTTTGGAATTAGTTTTCTTATTGCATACCGTTTCCCCTTTCTACAAGTATATTCAGTCAAAATTTGAAGTCATTCTGACCTGTGACTCTTTTTTTTACAGCATTTGAAAGTGGAACTTGCACCAATAAAAAATCAAATGAATTTCAAATAGACCATTCATATATATTAGAAAATATGTACCAATTAGAAGTTTTATGGGATATATGGATAATTCCCCACCCATCAAAAATGTAGGGAGCATGGAACAATTTTATGGATAAAAATCAGAAACGCTTTAGTTAAAATGGTTGATTTCGGAATTCATTCCAGTGCTCACTAGTGGTCAAAGAATGGTCAACCAACAATTACTTTACATTAATTGCAATCATTTTGGGGTTCGAAATGTTTTAATTACGAATGCAAGTATTTAGCAAAAAAATAACAAAGGATACCATTATTTCGAGGTACACCTTTTAAAGGCACGTTAGAGTTTTTAATTTAGATCAGGGGGTTCGCCAGGGCAAAGGTTATGACCAAGAGATGTATTCATATGCAATGAGTAAAAAATGGATTGTTTCGTAGACACACGAAATTTTTAATTTCCCCGCAGGGGGGTTGGGTACGCAGTGGGGGACAAAAAACAACATAGAACATGGGGTTCGCAAACCACGTTTAGTCGGTGAAAACCACGAGAGTAAGAGCCGCCCGGAGAACATTGAGCCAGAAGGGGGGAGTGGCTGAAGAAATGCGCGGATTTGGAATGCCTTGTAGAATCAAAAAATCTGAAAGGGGAAAATTTCCCTCCCATGCGAGGAATTTTCAGATAAGTTTTTTTAAATGTTGAAAAATTTTTTGCCTTGAATAATTCAACTGAAAAAAATCGCGCCTCATTACCAATTTGTAACCGTCATATTGAAATTTTTTCCCGGTTTTTAATTTTTAAATTTTCCCTGTCTGGATAATAAATAAATTTATTACATCATCATGACAAACTCTTTTTTTATAAGAAAAAAAGATGATTTTCAATTCCTACAATTAACTCACACTCTATATATTTTTTTTTTTTATTTATCTTGATGGAATTTTCACGTTAATAATATTCATTTAATGCGCTCAATAGGTTAAAATTTTAATTTGAGATTTTTTTGGATGACAATAAGGAAGTTAAAAATAAAAATTAAATTGATTAAAACTCATTATTTAAAGAATTACAAATACACAGTAATTTTTAATTTGGTCAAAACTTGAAAGTTTTAAAAAGTTTCAGTTAAACCAAATTTTATATACACGTTTTTTTTTGGATGAAATACATTTTTTTGGATAATTAATTGAATTCCATTTTGTTGTGATTCGCCCCTTTAAATTTATTATTACTTAATTGTCCTTTTAAAAAAAAGGCTAAAACAAAAATTTTTCTTTGTTGATCTAAAGGGAATTTGACTAAAAATAATTTAGTTATATAACTTTTTTTTAGAAGTTTTTTTGAAAAATTTTTTAAATTACGTAATTTTTTTTTAAAAAATATTGATTCAAATTCAATTTTTCGGGTTTTAAAAAATTTTTCATTTTCATTTTCAACAATTAAGTATTTTATTAAAGTTTGAATGATTCTTCAATCACGGGGAAACATAAAATGAAAATCTTTTTTAACTGTCGCCAATTCCCTTTTAATTTTCCCAAAATTATTCTCTTTCTAATTTCTCTCCCCCTTAAAACAGGATTATTTTTCCGTTTCCAAAAATTTTTAAATCAAAAATTTTTTAAAACCCACTTTTTAAAAAAAATATAAAAACTGTAAAATTTGTTTTCAAAAAAAATTTCTTAAAATGGAAAAAATTTTTTTAAACAATAAACGTTTTTATAAACAAAAAAAATGTTTTTCTAATACTGAACAATGAGAAATATTTCAAAAAAATTAAGAATTTAACTAATCAATTCTTTCAGATATTAAATCCAATTTGCATTTGGGCATGCAATAATGAAACAGTATTAAAATATAATATTTTTAAAAAAAAATTTGAAAAAGCTTTACCTGTTTTACGGGGGAGAACTGAATAATTAAACCAAAAAGTTGAACAACATTAGCTGTTAACCCGAAAATTAATAGAGCAACGGGCCAAACTTCTGGGAAATAAACGTTGGGCGTCAAATTATGCGGGGGGGGCCAAATGATAAGGGACGCGGGAAGGGGTTTTTTCGTCCACTAATTATTAAAACACGTTTTTTAAAAAAACAAAAAACATTTACAACATAATAAAAACTAAATTTAAAATAGCATTGAAAGGGATCGGGCGCATGCTCATACGTCCCCAAAATTCCGAAACTTGCCATCACTGAAGATTGTTCTGTTCACTAGGGGCGCGAAAGTTTTTTTACGTTTAAAATGGAAAGTCTAAAAAAGGGGGGTTACAAGACAATTTTCATTACTCAGAAACAAAAATTCACAATTTTTTTAAATTTTGCAATTGAAGGATAATGAGAGTAACGTGAACAATGTTTTTAAAGAAATTCCAAACCCAATCAGGTTTTAACATTTAATCATTAAAAAGGGAAAATTTAATAATTTTCTTTTTAAGAAAAGAAAAAGTTTCAAAATTAGTGCAAACATAATCAAAAAAAAATTTTCAAAATTAAAAAGAATTATTTTTAAAATTATGTTATTTTTAAAACAACTAGTCATACAGAATGATACTAGAAGTTATGGGGAAAAAGAAGTACTTACCTTATAAGTTAATTTAAGCATAAAAAAATATATTTTAATTAAATTTATACTTTTAAGTAAAATCATCATACACACAAAGGATTTTGGATCAAACTATATTTAAATATAAGCAATTGTAAATTTCATAAAGAACCATTACTACATTTTGAGCAAATTTTAAAAGTATATGCATATTAATACCGACTATGTTTAAAAATGAATAAATTTCACCCCCAAAAAACAGTTGAAAGTGTTTGATATAATAAAAAAAAATTTAGATGAAAGTTCAACTGGTTTTAAGATTTGTAAAAAAAGCAGTAACGTATAATAAAAATATATGATTCTATATAAAAAAAACAAACAAAAAATTCCTGGGAAAAATTGGTTTCATTTTTTTTTTTCCCTGCGTTTTTTTTTTTGCAATAAACTTTTTTTACCCTAGGTATTTTTATCGATTTCTAACATGAATTCAAATTAATAAATAAAAAAATGCCCCTTTTTTTTTATTTAACTTCATGAATTTATATCATACTTTAACGAATCTTTTTCGCCCCAGATATTTTTCCCTTTGATTAAATAAAAAACCTGTCCAGCTTTTAAAACAGATATTGCCTTTTTTTCAACAAATGTTTTTTTTCTTTAAAAAAGCCCCTTTTTTTTACCGGGAAAAAGATGGATGAGTAAAAAGAGGACCATTGTATTAAATTTGAATGAAAAGTTTTTTTTTTGAGAAGAGAAATTTTACATGTTTTTCGAAAAAGATTTTGGATCCAAAAAGCGCCTCTTTCATACGAATTAATTTTCTGTTTTGGGTTCCTAAAAGAGCTTTTTTAGATAGTGTTTTGGGCTCTGAAAAGAGCCTCTTTCAATATAAATTTTTGGGTTGTAAAAAAAGCTTTTTTCAGAGAAATATTTGGCTGTAAAAAGAGCTTTTTTCATAGAAATTCTTGACTCTTAAAAGAGCCATTTTTCATAGGAATATTTAGTTCTAAAAAGAGCCATTTTTCATAGGAATATTTAGCCCTAAAAAGGAGCCTTTTCACACAGATTTTTAGCTTTCAGAGCTTTTTTACAAAATTTTCGGCTCTGAAAAGAACCTTTTTAAGCTCTGAAAAGAACTTTTTTTTATATAATTACTGGCTCTGAAAAGAGCCTTTTTTAGTTCCGAAAAGAACTTTTTTTATATATAATTACTGGCTCTTAAAAGAGCCTTTTTAGTTCTGAAAAGAACCTTTTTATATAATTACTGGCTCTGAAAAGAGCCTTTTTCATATAATTACTGGCTCTGAAAAGAGCCTTTAGTTCTGAAAAGACTTTTTTTATATATAATTACTGGCTCTGAAAAGAACTTTTTTAGTTCTAAAAAGAATTTTTTCATATAATTATTGGCTCTGAAAAGAACCTTTTTTATATAGATTTTTAGCTCTGAAAAGAGCCTTTTTAGTTCTGAAAAGAACTTTTTTTTTATATAATTATATTGGCTCTGTGAAAAGGACCTTTTTCATTCAGATTTTTAGCTATGAAAGTGTTTTTATATAATTATTGACTCTGAAAAGAACATTTTTCATATAGATTTTTGAGCTGTGAAAAGAGACCTTTTAACATAATATTTTTAGGATTGAAAGGAACTTTTCGAATAGAAATTTTTTCGGCTGTTTATAGAAAAGTTAAGAAAAAAGGGAAAAGTTGGTAGTTATTACTCTTACTTTCCTTTTGTTAAAAAAAAAGTTGGGGGGCTCTAGAAAAATTTTTTTCTTATTGTATAATATTCGATTTCTTTTTCCTCTAAAAACTTTTTATTTTTTCCTTTCATCTGAAAATAATTTGTCCACTGAAAATAAACATTTTTGATTCTTTTATTAGGAAAAAAATGTATTTTTTCATACTTATGTTTCTTAAAAATGCCGTTTCACAAACATTTCATCTAAAAGCAGACTTTTTGTATAAGTAATATTCTTATAACTTACTAACCATTGTATATATGTAGAACACTACTATCTTTTAATAGCCTAATCCCATGTTTAATATTCTCACAATCCGCAAGTTTTTCAACAAATTCTTTGTTAAAAAATATAAAAATTCGAAGCTTCGTTTGTTCAGTCAGAAAGCCGCATCACAAGATTACCGTTTCATCGTTTTGTTATCTTTAAATGATAATAAATGAAGAATATTCCCTGTTTATTAAGGAGGATATTTGTACAAAATTAAACTCATCGTAGTATGTTATGATTGTTTGAAAGGAGAAATATGATCAAATTTCTTAGTATTTTAATTTTCAATTGAGTTTAACATATTCCATGTTAACACTCATCAGCCAAAATTAATACTATTACTTAAAAAAAATGTGTTAAATACCTATATATTGTATTAAGCCCCTTTAACCCTTTATCTACCGACGGTACTTATAAGTACCGCTCACTTTAAAATTACATAGAATAACCAATTTAACGAATACTCTGACGATATTTTGCAGGAATATTTTTTAAGTCCACTCTTCCAAGATGTATGGTAGTACGGGTTCTATGATGAACATTTTTGCGGGGAAGGTTAATAGTTTTAGAGCAGAAATTGCGTTTTCAGTGGATTGCGAAGATTGCGATTTTTGTTTCGAAAAAGTAGTTAATGTAAAAAGGAAAGTGTCTTATTTTTTTGTATGTTAATGAAGACCTTAGAAAACGATTGGACTCTTTATTTTAAGTGAACAGTGTACATAATTAATCTTACAGTGGAATATCTTTAATTAATTAATTAGCTATAAGGGATTAAATTTCCGAAAGTTGAGTATTTTGTTTATGTATATCCCTTGATTTTCAATGTAGTGATCCAAAAAAAGAAATATTGCATGAAAAAAAAACTGGAGTAAATCCTAATGCGGTAAATAAAGGGTTAAGCAGGAAAAAAAAAATTCAAGCTCAAAATAACTTTTTGGTGGTCGAATACGATGAATGAGTCTTTGTCATATTTTTCTTATTAAAAACAGTATAGATACTAAAACCCAAAGAAACTTGGTAGTAAAATTCAGTTCCCAGTTTATGTAATTTTGGAACAATTTTTTAAAATAAAATCTTAAACACGTATGGAATTTTTAAATAAGGGAAGAGTCTCATGACATTTTTAAATACACACAAAGATGAAAACATATTCTTTGTTTGTACGAACTCAATAATTCCAATCCAAATTAATGCGGGAAAGAATTGTAAATAATGAGTTCTCAGAAAAATCTGCTACATCTTTCTAGTTCCTATTCTTCTCTTTCATTTTTTAATTAATTTATCTATTTATGTGATAGTAATACAAAAGGATTCAGAAATTCTCAACGCTAATTGCTATCCCTCTACTTTTGTAATTATAATCCACTCAAACACACGTTATATACACGAGTTTTTTTTAGAAATTACGTGGAACACTATAAAAACCCCACTTTTTACGGTATAATTGCACGGCATATTTGCATGCAAAATGCAAGCATAATTAATGTCAATTTTTGGCACTTACACCAATAGAAAAGAAACATCTCTTTTTATACCCAATTAATGAATATTACACGAGTTCTCGACATGATAGCGGATGCAATTATTTAGCAGAAATACCAAACCTCTAACCACATTTCGAAATAAATAAGCCTAAATTAGCAAAAAAAAATAAATAAATAATGTCTGTTGATAAAAAATTTTATTAATTAAAGTCGTTATCTCTTTGCGACGGAAAACATGAAATATACGAGGGTGGTAGATAAAAAAAATTTTATAACCATAAATAAGAAAACTAATAAAACTTTTAATGGAATAAAATCACTGTAGTGGAAAAAATGCTGCGTATAAAAAACATATTTATTTAATTAGATAAACCTCTGTAATGAATTATCACGTAAAAGTTAAAAAAATTATCTCATACTAACAATGTCTGAGTAAGAAACAGTATTAGTTAACGGTAATTTAAATAAATAAGCAACGAACTCTATAAAAAATATGTCTGGCGTACATGTTAAAAAATTCAATACTTAGATCTGGAATATTTTCCGCATCAGAATCATTTAATAGTAAAGTCATTAAAAATAAAACTAGATATTTATGAGTTATAGAAGCAAACGATTATAGCTTATGCTAGTGGAATTTTTATTTCACCGTTAATTGGAATATAATTATACCTTCAGCATGCAATAAAACTGCAATTATTAATACAATAAAATAAAGCTAAATAGTTTTAGAAAATATCAAATCGAATTAAAATTAAGCTATTTTTAGCTGCTTAGAGCTAATATTTTTGGTAATCTATGAACTCAAACATTTGTCAGAATAAAATAGTTTTTAAAATATCTTACTGCCGAATAATTTCAGATTTTATTTAAACATGAAAATGATTTAAAAATGATTGTGTAAAAAAGACTTAACTATTAAAACATATTTGGAATTTATAATTATATAATTATTATATATTCGATGCAAAAAATCGTTTGCTTTTAAAGTCCAATCGATTACTGTTTCCCACAACTGTTTCCGCAAAAAATATTCTCAATTATGCCTTGGAGTTCGCAGTTATACGATTGTTTATTGTGCAATATATTTTAATAGTATTGTAAAAAAGTAATTTAAAAAATTAATTCCTACAGATCAACAAAGAAAAATTTTATTTTAGCTACTTTTTTTTTTCAATAGTTATGTTCTTAAAAATGCCGTTTCACAAACATTTCATCTAAGCAGACTTTTGTATAAGTAATATTCTTATAACCCACTAACAAAATTTATATATGGGGCATACTATCTTTTAATAGCTTCAAAATCCCATGTTTATTATTTCCATACAATCCACCAAGTTTTTCAACAATTCTTTGTTAAAAATATAAAACTATTCAGAAGCTTCGTTTTGTTCAGTCAGAAAGCCGCATCACAAGATTACCGTTTCATCGTTTTGTTGTATCTTTAAATGATAATAAATGAAGAATATTCCCTGTTATTAAGGAGGATATTTGTACAAAATTAAACTCATCGTAGTATGTATGTTATGATTGATTGTTTGAAGAATGTAGATCCAAATTTTCTTGTGTTTTTAATTTTTCAATTGAGTTTAACATATTCCATGTTAACACTCATCACAACCAAATGTAATACTATTACTTAAAAAATGTGTTAAAATACCTACATATATTGTATTAAGCGCTAACCCTTTATCTACCGACGGTACTTATAAGTACCGCTCGCTTTAAAATTACATAAGTACCAATTTAACGAATACTCTGACGATATTTTGCAGGAGGAATATTTTTAAGTCCTCTTCCAAGATGTATGGTAGTACGGGTTCTATGATGAACATTTTTGGGGAAGGTTAATAGTTTTTGGAAGCAGAAATTGCGTTTTCAGTGGATTGCAGAAGATTGCGATTTTTGTTTCCGAAAAAAGTAGTTAATGTAAAAGGAAAGTGTCTTATTTTTGTATGTTAATGAACCTTAGAAACGATTGGACTCTTTATTTTTAGAGTGAACCCAGTGTACATAATTAATCTTACAGTGGAATATCTTTAATTAATTAATTAGCTATAAGGGATTAAATTTCGAAAAGTTGAGTATTTTGTTTTATGTATATCCCTTGATTTTCAATGTAGTGATCCAAAAAAGAAATGTGCATGAAAAACTGGGTAAATCTAATGCGGTAAATAAAAGGGTTAAGCAGGAAAAAAAAAAAAAAAATTCAAGCTCCATGCTTTTGGTGGTCAGATACGATGAATGAGTCTTTGTCATATTTTCTTATTAAAAAACAGTATAGATACTAAACCCAAAAGAAACTTGGTAGTAGAATTCAGTTCCCCGGTTTATGCCAATTTTGGAACAATTTTTACCAAAATAAAAATCTTAAACACGTATGGAATTTTTAAATAAGGGGAAGAGAGTCTCATGACATTTTTAAATACACACAAAAGATGAAAACATATTCTTTGTTTGGCACGAACTCAATAATTCCAATCAAATTATTTTTGGGGAAAAATTGTAAAAATATTGACTGGTTCTAGAAGAATCTGCTACATCTTTCTAGTTCCTATTCTTCTCTTTCATTTTTTAATTAATTTATCTATTTATGTGATAGTAATACAAAGGATTCAGGGAGAATTCTCAAAACGCTAATTGCTATCCCTCTACTTTTGTAATTATAATTCACTTACACACACGTTATATACACGAGTTTTTTTTTAGAAATTACGTGGAACACTATAAAAACCCCACTTTTTACGGTATAATTGCACGGCATATTTGCATGCAAAATGCAAGCATAATTAATGTCAATTTTTGGCACTTATACCAATGGAAAAGAAACATCTCTTTTTATACCCAATTAATGAATATTACACGAGTTCTCGGCATGATAGCGGATGCAATTATTTAGCAGAAATACCAAACCTCTAACCACACTTCGAAATAAATAAGCCTAAATTAGCAAAAATAAATAAATAAGTAAAGTCTGTTGATAAAAAAATTTCATTAATTAAAGTCGTTATCTCTTTGCGACGGAAAACATGAAATATACGAGGGTGGTAGAAAAAAAAATTTTATAACCATAAATAAGAAAACTAATAAAACTTTTAATGGAATAAAATCACTGTAGTGGAAAAAATGCTGCGTATAAAAACATATTTATTTAATTAGATAAACCTCTGTAGTAGTTATCACGTAAAAGTTAAAAAAAATTATCTCTACTATGCAGCGAAATGTCTGAGTAAGAAACGGTATTAGTTAACGTGAATTTACCCAAATAAATAAGCAACGAACTCTATAAAAAATATGTCACAGCGTGCATGTTAAAAATTCAATACTTAGATCTGGAATATTTTTACGCATCAGAATCATTTTAATAAGTAAAGTCATTAAAATAAAACTAGATATTTATATGAGTTATAGAAACAAACGATTATGAAAAACATGCTGAGTAGATTTTTATTTCCGTTAATTGGAATATAGTATACCTTCAGCATTAATAAAACTGCAATTATTAATACAATAAAATAAGCTAAATAGTTTTTTAGAAAATATCAAATCGAATTAAAATTAAGCTATTTTTAGCTGCTTAGAGCTAATATTTTTGGTAATCTATGAACTCAAACATTTGTCAGAATAAAATAGTTTTTAAAATATCTTACTGCCGAATAATTTCAGATTTTATTTAAACATGAAAATGATTTAAAAATGATTGTGTAAAAAAGACTTAACTATTAAAACATATTTGAAATTTAAAATTATATAATTATATATTCGATGCAAAAAATCGTTTGGTTTTAATGTCCAATCGATAACTGTTTCCACAACTGTTCCCGAAAAAATATTCTCACTTATGCCTTGGAGTTCGCAGTTATACGATTGTTTATTGTGCAATATATTTTAATAGTACTTGTAAAACAAGTAATTTAAAAAAAAAAATTAATTCCTACTTAGATCAACAAAGAAAAATTTTATTTTAGCTACTTTTTATTCAATAGTTACAATTAATATATAAATATGTATATACATAGGACAGAATCCTGGCAGTAAGTAGTAATGGGTACATTAATTATCATTAAAGTATCGTATTTTCATCCAAAACAATCGTGTATATACATTTCAGTTCAACTGAATACTTTAACACGTGTGAAAAAAACCTTTTCAAGTTTTGACACAGTCGCCAAAAATGATGCCAACGTGGTCGTATTTATAATTCTTTAAATAATTAGTTTTAATCAATTAATTTTTATTAATTATTATTACATTATTGTATTGTCAGCCAAAATAATCCTGTATATAAAATTTCAGTTCAATGGAGCGCTTTCAAATGTATTTTATGAACGATTGAAAATTCCACCAAGATAAATAAATAAATAAATATATAGAGATTGTGAGCAAAAAATAGGAATTGAATAAGAGATGCATTGGTTATATTTAATGTTACAATTTTCAATGAATTAAATTCATATGACGTCATAGTCACGCAATAACTGAAATCACATATTTCCATTTCATAAATTTGTGACATCACAGTCACATGATAAATACAATCACGTCTTTCCAGAGAGCTTGGCTGTTGCGAACTTCCAATTTTTCAAAAACTTACTTTAGTACATATACGTAAACAATAATGATTCATATAGGTTAACAAAATGCATTTGATTTAATATGAGAATTGCGTATGATAGAAGATATTTTTACTTTAAAATTAGTTTAAACTTTTTAAAGACTCTAAATACTTGAACATCTTTAACCACAATTATTAAGTTCGAAATTTTAATTAAATTTTACGAATAGAACAGCAAGTGCAAGTCTAATGTCAGATTTGAATTTAATTATCATGTGAACGTCATGAAATTAGTCCATAATAATCGTTATTCGGGGTTTTTGTATTACTATTGCAGCTCAACTAATAAGAATTTCATTTACACACATAAAAATCTCGATAATTCCTTAGATTGGGCTTTGTGCAGAATCAAGATTCAAATCTATAACTAAACTCGTACATAGTCAGTCGAAAAACATGTAATACTAACTACTGGGTCACCCAGACTAGGGCTTAGCAATACCTTTACATTTCAAATATTTAATTCATGAACTTAATACAACGCAATACAGATATCCCTTTCCTCTTTAAGCCTAGACTAGTGTATTAATAAGAATGCATTAAACCATGTAGTTTTAAACAATTGATAATCATTTTATTTAGTGACTGGAGGCTCAACAGAGAAATTTGAATATAAAAAACAAGTAATATAAAAAAATTGATATTATAAACAAGTAAAACAAAAAAAAATTCAGTCAATTCCTACTTTGTTAGAAAAACCTACTGGCGCTATATTTTGCAGATAAATCTAAATTCATCAGAAATAATGCAGCAATAACTTTAAAATTAAAAAAATAAATTGAATCAATGAACTAATATTTGAAAAATAAATTTTTTCCACTACAAGTTTAAAAAATGTATTTGAATTTGAGTGGTTGAATAAAAAGTATTTTATAGACGATTGCAATTTGAACAAGATATATATATATAGGGAGAGAGTGAACTAATAGTTGTGGAATTGAATGAATGTCATCTCCTGTTATCGACTGAATACAGCATTTGGATTCAATATTTGCAAAATTTATTGCATTGATTATGTAATTGTAATAAACATTCAATAGAAACTGAAATGAGTTATTTTGAAGAAACTCACAAGTGATAAAAAAATTTTTTTTAAAGATTTTAAAGGAGCAAATGGATTACTTTTGTTCGGATCATATGAATATAAAATTATATAGATCATATAACCAGCTAGTATTTTAAATAAAATTAATAAAAAAATTACAAATTAAGCAATACAATTCTTTTAAATCAGCTCAGAATTTTATATTGCAGTCGTTTTCAAAGAAATTACGTAATTAATTTTTGATTTCAGTTTAAGTTTACAATGTAAGTATTAACAAGATTTTATTAAATGCTCAACAAGAAACTTAAGATTATAATTCTAAAAAGTTATTATTTCTAAAATATTCTCTAAGTGTGGAATTTGTGGAAAAATAATATTAACTGTAGACAGATACAATAGCTTTTAAGTTGTAATAGATTCTTATTCAGTAAAAAGTACAGGGTGAACTGAAAGCCTTGCTCTAGTTATAAAATTTCATTACAAAATAACCGTAAAAAACAATGTATTTGTTGTATCACTGCGTAAGTCGGTTTCAGTAGTTGTGTGTATGTGTGTGTGCGTGTGAGTGAGTGAGTGAATATTGACGTCGCCCCGTAAAGCAACTCGAGGACTATTGGCGACAGACCTCGTAATTTTGAGAGAGAACCTCATTCACTACCCTCTCCTAACTACCACACCACATCCATCAATGTGAGGACTTTGAGTCTCGTCAGATTTAACGTGCATCGCGCGCGCGCGGCCCCTGTATGCGGCATATCTTCAGTGGCGCCGGAATCCGAACCCGCAACACCCAGTGGGCGAGTGAGTGAATATTAACGTCGCACTGTTCGCTACACACGAGGGTTTTTGGCGACGGACCACGTAATTACGAACCATGATCCGTGACGTGGACGACGCATGAGCTGGCCTGCACTCTCTAACTGCCACACCACCAACGGGAGAACGTTTCAGCTCTCGTGGATTTAACGTGCATCACTGCCCCTACACACACGGCGGGTCTTTGAGTGGTACTGGGCTCGGAAGAACTCGTGATAAAGTAAAGACACGATCCGATACCTGCCTACTCAAACACCGCGGCCACTGTGTGCGCGTGCGGGCGTGTGCAATAAATGGCAGGGAGTGCTCCTTCACTAGTGACTGAGGGACTTTTCTATCGAAGATTAATTTTCGGCCAAAATAACCTTGATTCAATAAAGTCCAATGTAAGCAATGGTTTCAAAACTGAGTTTTCGTAATTAATATTCGGTATAAGAAATTTCGATTTTGTTGCCGGAGTCCCAATGCATTTGTTGCATCCTGATGCAAAATCAATAAAGCAATGGTATGAAATGTTTAAAAGAAATGGGCTGTTGTTTTAGAAGACACGTTGGAAAGATACATGGCGGGAACAGGAATACCGCCTAGACATTCTGCAAGCTACCAAAGTGGCACACGTAGCAATTTACTGAGATGAATGGTCTTATTTTCTTTTCTAATGGGGCTCCGCATTGGTATTTAACCTTTGCAGACCTAGTACATTCCCCTGGAGCTGGTATCACATTTTAGTGCAGCACCAAATAGGTGATACCAACTACCGCAAGTAATTTTGACGTCCAGTTCCTCCGCAGAGAGGGGTGGCACCTGAGCTCTGGCGATGCGAAACCGTTCGAAGGCTTTTTAATTTGTCGAGGCACTCCAGAGTCAAGCATGCACTGAAAGGATTTTTTTCATGCCGTATACGACATCACGCTGTCGATTTTCTGCATCATAAAGAAACACCGACAGGCCGGGGTCCGAGCCCGCAACGCCAGTAGTGAGTGGTGAATATTAATGTCCCACTGTTCAGCTACACGAGGGCTTTTGGCGATGGACCACGTAATTTTGAACCATGGTCAAGTGACTTGGATGGCCTGAGCTGGCACCCCCTCTTCTATTTACCACACCACACTAACGGGAGGACGTTGAGCTCTTAACAGATTTAATGGCCGTAGCTCGCCTACACCTTGGAGGTCTTTTAGTGATTCTGGGCTCGAACTCGTGACAAGGCCAGCCACGATCCTCGGCCTTGATCACTCGCTTCGCGCGACACCCGCAACCTTAGGGTGCACAAGGCCGGCCTGTGCCAAGAAACTCAACCCTTACTAGCCGGTTAATAAATTGTCTTGGCGAAGAATTAAAACAGTACTTGCAAGCTATATCCAAACAAACGCCTATGTCTAATTATAATAGCTTGAAACTGTAAATATTTACAACAAGGGCAAGACTTTTGATTCACCCTATATATTTTCGATTTTGTAATATCCATTCTGAAAGTTAGAAAAAAAGGAGTTCCAAGAATATGTTTAGCAACCTACTCTTATTCACTCTAAATATACGCTTGCGAAATACGAGTAAAGACTTGATGAAAAAATATATACACGAAACTTCACAAGTAACGCATATGTAAATGGAGGTGTAGTAAATCCGTTTTTTCATAAATAATGCTTCAAGTTTAAACGGCATTTAACGAACAACTTTGGAAGAGAATGTTTATTCAACGTTGTTGCCTCTTAAAGTCAGAAATGGTTACCTTCGCCAAACTGTTGCCAACAGGAACGTTGGAATGTGTTGAAACCGACAGCAATTATTTTTTATGCGTGATACTAAATGAGACGGAATGGTGAGAGGAAAAAACCTGATGATATGAAGTAGCTTTTTTTCCTCCCCTCAGATCCAAATAACGGGAGAACCATTATTCGGGGTCAAAAGAACTAAATGCAAGGTTTTTTTCTGGGCTGCATCGCTGAGGTAAAGAAGAAAAAATAAGAATTCTGAGAAAGTCCCATTGTTTGTTATAAGCACTAAGGCTAAGATCCACCTAAAGTAAGTGTAGAATGTAGTAAATACAAGTAAAATTAAGTTATGTACAGAGTATTAAAAAGCAACATACATATGAAATATGCCAATGAGATGGTACTCATTTTGTTAAATATAATGATTTTAGTAGTGGCAGGGAATATAAGCTTCTTACTATTGATAACATCATTGCTTATTGAATTGTAGCATAAGACATGATAACTCTACGAGGGGGGCGCGAGCATATTAAAGACTCAAAAACAAAAGAAAATTTTAAAAAACCAATTAATTTACTGATAAACAAGAAAATACATTTTACACTTGTAAAAAATAAAATACAGATTTACAATGATATAATACACTTACTCGGCCATCCAGTACTGCACAATGTATTTAATAATTAATTTAACAATACGAAGTTAAAGAAAAAGTTTAATAATTACCAGTGACCCCTGGGCTTGTCATAATATAGAATTATATACAAAAGATTAACACTTATCTTGATCATCTGTGAGTTTATAATTGTCCTTTAGCACCGCTGCCGATTACAAGTTATGCGATTCGCTCCCCCAATGACACCAAAGGTTTTGTACGTATGTGGTGTATTTATTGGGAAAAATCGGAACAATTTATGGATAGCATGGATAGCGGTGTACAGAAAGAGGTCTAAAGTACTTCAGAAAGACGTATGTATACATACGTCTGTGGGCTCTTAATGCTTTGGCTGAGCAGAGACGCGTTTATATACGCCGATGCCACTTAAAATTATTATAGCTTTTAGCGTCAAAGTATAGTACTACAGAACACAATGGTGTTATTAAATGAATGGGGGGTGCGCGATGAAAATTATGGTAGAATATTGGGTCACCAGTGATGAAAGTTTGAAATACTGCTTCACCAAAAAGAAGAAGCAACACAAGGGCTGTTGGTGACCGACCTCGCAATTTCGAACGATTTTTCAAGTGACGAGGACGACGCGACCTAGTACACTTCTCTGCAAACCACCACATAGGCCAATGGGAGGACTTTGAGTCGCAGAAATATTTAACATTGTCAAGCCCATGCACAGCGGTTTTCAAGGGGCACTGGGGCTCCGAACTCATGACATGTCGAACACGAGCTACGGCGACCGAAACAAATAGGCTACCGGCCATAAATAGAATCGCAGATGAACGGAGAGAGAGGAGGGGTGTAACAAGAAGTCAGAAGGTTCATAAGATTCACAGGTCGTGCGCATTTGTAAACAATGTTGTGTTAAAAAAGATTAATACTATTCCGCTAAGCAAGTGATTTTTCAATTAGTACGTCGTATTGTTGTAACAATGCTCTATTTCATTTTCACAATATTTACCAGGCCTTGTTTGGAGCAATAACGACAAAGAAAAATTCATCTTTTTTCGCCAAATTTCAAATTCAGTTTGCATTATTAATCTTCCCTTATGGGCGGTTAATAAATGATTCAACAACATGCAGATTGGATCCTAGAGATCCTAAGGTTCCTTCGTAGATAATTCTGCGGCAAGCAGCAATCGGATAATCAAATATTTAATTAAGAAGACCCATATTTGCTCTGTATCCAGTTAACCAGAGGAATCATTTCGGTCGAAAAAATGCATTTTAACATTTCTATGCTTTTTGCACAATACATTTTGTTGCTCAGTTTTTATTGATAGAAATTATATATTTGCGTTTATAAATTAGTGTTTGTACAGCAGTTATAATACAAACGGATTAATTTAAAGCCATTTATGGTTACATTTGGGGGCTGGTATTTGGTTTACATACAAACTTCAAATCAAATTGGCGCATATATCAAGAATAACTGTATAATGGTTTTGCCCCACTCGGCAAATTAGTCTTAAAAAACTTTTTTTCTAGTTTTAAATACAATTTTGAATAAAAATTCGAGAGTGCTTTAATGTTTGATATAATTACTTTTTAAAATAAATTTCATTTACCTGAAATTATATGAAATAAAATCGTAAGACGTACCACGCACGCATAAGATGCTTTTGACACAAAACCAACAATAGGATTTGCTGTTGTTTATCATTCAAATAAAAACAAGTAATATAAAAAGAAAAATTTAAGTCTACTCCTACTTGGATCAACAAAGAAAAATTTTATTTTAGCTACTTTTTATTAAATAGTTACAATGAATTTAAATATGTATATACATAGGACAGAATCCCAACATTAAGACTACTATAAGACTACGTTCGGAACCGTGATTTTGCAAACGCGTGTAAATGGATAATATTTATGATATTTAGTGTCACTTAGATTAGAAAATATATATAAAATTATTTTAAGAATAGTACTACAATAAAAAATTATTTAAGTACAATATTTTGACATAAAATGAACATGGAATG